>OMLP01004191.1:3305-21043 GCA_900302685.1 Spondyliosoma cantharus | reverse complement strand
TGATGATGAGGAAGAAGAAGAATGAGAAGAAGAAGAAGAAGAAGAAGAAGAAGAAGAGACGACCGGTGAGTGTTGCAGATCGTGCGCCCGCGTCTATTCCTCCAAACTCGAGCCCGCCCCTCTCATCTCGTGTCCAGGGTACTAAATGTTCTGCCCATGCGGGTTACTACGTAGCGCCTGTTTATTCTGTTACTGTTTGTCCCCCCCCTCTCCTCCTCCTCCTTTATCCCTCGCAGCCCCCTCTGGCGATAAACGTGCCGGTGAAGTAACCACATGGATCCCGGGACTTCAGAAAATGACAGTGGCGTGGAGAGGAGAGGGAGAGAGAGAGTCACTTTCAGAGAGAGAGAGAGAGAGAGAGAGAGAGAGAGAGAGAGAGCGGTAGTTGTGGGAGGGCGTTTAGTGTAAAATGAAGGGGCAGGTCTTGGAAAGAAGCCGCAAAGTAACACAATGTTCCGGCTGTACTGTAGCTGTACCGCCGCCGCCGCTGATGAGAACACTGTGTTCCAATAGACACCCTGACCTGTAACCCGTTCCGTGCCGAGCCAGGCCGGGAACAGCCTGTACCGCAGCAGGCTGTTCTCTCCGCTCAGCTGACAACACATATCATCAACACTGCTGTGTAATAGCCTGACACACACACACACACACACACATACACACGCACACACACATAGACAGACAGACAGACGAGGATGTGTGTAACACCGACACAAAAGCACATCACGCTGCCCGATAAGACGCGCGCTGAGACGGATTACTGTCGGAAAAAAAGCCGCCATTTTTACGCGATAGGTGACAATCGGTGTCGCGTTTCTGTAAACTTATACGAAGGTAGGGACTTCGACTAATGCGCATAAATGTGTGCTTTTAATACTTGTTTACTTGTTTGTTTTTTTTATTTATTTATTTTTGTATTATTATTATTTCATTTATTTTCAACTGCCTTGCTTGTTATTTCTCCCCTTGCTGGGTGGAGATCGACAACAAGTGTTTACGTTACCATGAGTGTTTGTTAGTGGTGGAAAAACAAGTCACCACGTCTGTTGTGTAAAAAAGTACCAGCACTAACACAAGTATTATTATTTATTCTATGTTTTGTATACAGTCACGTAAATGTAAAAAAATATAATAAGAAGAAAATAAAAGTAGTTCTTGATCCATGTGATGTTTAATGAGCTATTCATTCCCCATTTTTTTTTTTAGATACGTTGCAAAACGTTTTATGGGTTCTTCTCTTGCAAGTTAAATTTTAACTTGCAAAAGATAACTAGTACAGCTGTTTAACAGAAAGCTTAAATGTCTGAACTGTAGCTGGTTTATTGCAACCTAAAATTTCACAGTAGTCTCATTAGCTTTCCCTAAATACTGCACCCATAAACTGTAGGGTCCTGTTTTTCCTGGACCTGTCTTTGTCTCAAAGTTGGGGGTTTCTACACAGTCTGTGCAGAGGCAGGCAGTGTGATCAGGAGACAGAGGGGACAGATCTGTGTACTGTGACATTACTGCAGTGCTAGGTCTACAACGTCTTGATTACATCTGCAAGAAGTGGGGTTGAATAGTAGACATAAATGGTGCAGGGTGACCGACATGAAAACAAAATAGTCAATGAATGCGTGCACTCCAGCCATCACAATTCAAGTTTTAGTTATTCATTTTCTTGAGACAAAAACAGAATCTTAACACCAATGATCTAAATTAGTTTCAATCAATGACATTTCGCGAGATCAATATCCTTTTTTTTTTGTAATTTTATGATTTTTCTCATTAAATACAATCTGTACCACCAAGCAAAACCAACGTGAGATGCTGTGTGTCAAAATTACACAGCTTCTTTTATCATCTTTGTTAAAACCGGCCCAATCGGCCTTCAATTCGTCGACTACTTTTATATTAGTAGTAATATTTAGAAAAATACTAAAAAATGCTCACTCACCCTGGCAAAAGATACAGAAGTATCCGCTGCCGTACAGCCACCAGGCTACAAAGCAGCTTCATTCCCCGGGCCGCGAGACTCCTGAACTCATCCTCAACACTCACATTGTCTAAAATAGATGAAGCAAGACTCAAGGACTCGATCATTATCTAGTTTTTTTAAACCCTTGTTTAAACAAATGATGACATATTTACCTTGTACCTTGTACCTTGTATTCCCTGTAACATCGCTCAAGTTACACAGTGAAGCCCAACATCAATGACATTAGCTGTTAGCTAGTATTTGGATTTGTAAAAAGTGGCCACCTGTGGAAGTTGTACTCAAAGCAAATAGGGGGCAGCATACCACCAGAGTAACCGCTAACTGCTGCTAAGTGTAGCGCCCTTATCTAGTCAGTTTAGTCAGCCATGTCGATAACATTGATATCATAGACACCGTTGGCTATATACTTTGGGGGAGTGCATAAACATCTTAAAGATATTGTCAGAACTATTACTTCACAATCTGTTGATCGTTTTGATTTTAAGCTTGCATTTAGAACATTTTAAGTTCCCTCCTGCCTCACATTTTACATCCCAATTGTGTTTATTCAAGTACAGGTACATGCTGCAATTAAAAGTAGTCACTGCGCAGGATCCTGTCAAAATGTTAAATGACCAATTAAACTAATAAACCTGGTCCAGTTGTTGGCATTTGTAATTACTTCTTGATGAGCTAATGCATGATATTTTATGAATCAGCATTTCACATCTCAATCTGCAAAGAGAATAGTGCCACTATTGTACAGTGAACTGCACAATACAAATGGCCTTTCATTACTTCCTAACTAATCTGTCACTGTAGCCTGATTAGGGTTTTCATCTTGTCCATATTTAAATACAGTATGTAAGAGAACACTGAAAGTTAAACTCCTCACTGGCGATAAGGTTAAGTAATAAAACCTGATCCTGGTGTTGCTGTGTGTAATCATGTCTTGTAATGCTGGCAAGTAGTGTAATATATCATATTTTATGAGCTCTTGATATGCAGGTCAAAACTTAGTCTGTAAGTAGTACAGCTGTTTGCAGTGAAGCATACAGTAATTTCCTCTGACCTGACTTGTTGCTATAGCCTAATTAGGTTTCCTGTGTGACCCATAAAGCAAGTATTAGAAAGAAGTACCGGGCCTTGCAGTAAAATACATATCCAAGCACTCCCAAAAGACAACTCCTGCTTTATTGTCTTTACAGTACATTAATTACATAATGCAAGCTTTATTATTCTGTGAAATCGAAATACATTAATACTGGACTTTTGCCAGATTTAGACCACCCATCATCTATTATGCTCTGAGCGTTGTTCTCCTTCATTGGCATTCCATCGCATCTGCTTAAAAATAATCTACTTACTACTTATCTATTAACTGCACTGGTGAGTCGCCAGTACATGCCAGTGAAGTTAACACGTGAGTAAAGAATTCAAAAGGAGCAACAAGAGCAAATGAGTTGAACAGAGATGTTTGTAAAAAAAACTTCTGCAGGATCTGACAAAAGACTTGGGTTTCAGTTGTTTTTAACCACATTCTATGAAAAATTGGTATTTCAAATTGCTCACAGACCAACAACGTGCCTGGTTGTGATCCATCAGCCTGCAGCGACGCATGTATGTCACCATAAGTTGTTTGAACAAAAATCCACAAAAGGCGGCGTATGTAGGCAATCAAGACCCTCTCCAACCTCACGCACACAGTACACTACACTCGAGGAATCACATCGGCACATATCTCTTGGGCTCGATCTTGTATATTCTTTGAATTAACACTGTGAACTTCACATTCCCATGTCAGTGTTTTGCACAAACTGTACAGCTCTTCCTTTCAAAGGTGCACTATATAGAGCTTCATCGACTGAATAAATAAACTGACCTTAAAGAACAATGAAAAACAAACAAGACAATCTCATACTGCTTTACTTTGTTTATGTTGCAGACCCTGCCACCCTTCTAGCGTCAAAAAGTGTTCTGAGGAAGTTATTTTCCTCTGACAACAGCTTGTTTATCCAGTTACGGAAAAAAATAATATTTCTGAGGTTGTTTCATTAACTCATGAATATTGTAAATATTTTGAGTTTGAGTTTCTCTTCCAAAACTACATAGTGCCCCTTTAATCAAGAGATATGCTACATATTATTTTATTGTTTTGATGATAGATGTTATGGTCAGTTTTTAATTTTCTGCTTCTTGACTTGCTTTCATCTTCTTTTATGTTTTATTTTATTACTATGCACCAACAGACAGCCTACACTGTTAGATTCTTTAGTGTATTGTTGCAGTAACTCAGTGTAACAGCACCTTTACAGTAGCTAATGGGTTCATGCGGTTCACAGTTGGACGCCCTTACTGCAGTTTCATTTCACAGCACAAAAAATGAACTGCAACTATTCTTTACAGTATAATAAACTTACTGCAACTACGTTTTACGGTATAATAACTGTAGAGTCATTTTAATGTATTGAATGAAAGGATTTCCATTTCCATATTTTCAATATGACAAACCTAAGACATGATGCTATGTGAGTGGATTAAGAATGTTAGTGACACATTTCCTTTAATGTTAGAAGTCCCTTCTTTTACCACAGTAGCACTCCTGCTGTTGTGTGACCTTCAAATTCCCAATATTCAGTTAGTCGATGGAAAATACAGGAAACATCATAAACAATACCCAGACTGAGTAAAGAATTCAGACTGCAATGAATTTTACAGTAGCGAACTGTAAAAAGACAATAATGTATTTTTTGGCCATTTTGCAGGACGTAACTGTAGAAATTATGGTGATGTCTAACTTGATTAAAGGACATTTAACTTTCCTCCTGTGCACCGTATGTGAATGAAAGCTTGTTTTTGACATCATATGGAATATAAAGTAGCAGGTGAATTTATATGCTTTTGTGTTTAAATTATTGTGTCAACGGTTGCACACTGCAACTTGCACAGCTGATAAACAGGAGAGGAGGGTGTGCATGAGTAGTTCCCATAAGAGTTGTAAAATAGATTTATGGCTTTGCTTTTCTGCTTTTGTGGTCTGAGGGTGAGGATACATTATTATGTCCATACAGGATGTTTGCAATATGTTTCATGGCAGCTGCTTATGCTTATGTTCATCACATCTTTGCATTAAAAACTTTAAAATATGGCATCAGTTCTTGGTGTGAGATTTGTTCACGTGCAGGAGTTGAGCTTCTTGAGCTGAGGCACTGAGACGGTTAAAACTTTATTGCAGGGGTGAATCCCACATTCAGAGGTGGTGAGGACACTGTCTCACCACACTCACGCTGCTGGCAGACATCCAGACAGCTATTAAAGGGAACATGATGATCCCGTTAATTATAAAGGTGACATTATACAAGTGAACCTGATTCTGCAAACCTCAGAAGGGATGTTGTAACCTAGCTGAGTAATCTTCTGAGCTATCACTTAGAGTAAGAAAGTGGGTTTGACACATTCCTTGAATTGGTAAATTTTATACACATTAAAAACAAACAATAGAACAGAAACAGAACAACTGTGGCTTTTGTGATCTAATGACAAGACCACCCACCTGACGCTATTAACAATAAATACATAGATCCACTTTTAAAAACTCAAGTCAGTTGACTGCAGCCCAGGCAGAGATTGTGTTTGTTTTCCCAAACCCTCGTCTGAGTTGCGGTGTACTGGTAGCTTTGTTGGCAACTTCCCCCTTCGTCTTGTGTGCATAAGTGGAGGTCAAAAAAGAACTCGACTGACCTGAGCTGAACCGAAATGCATGAATAGATTTCTATAGCAACACGTGGCCCGAGATGTTTTCTTCCTTCCTGAAACATCTTGAACATCTTGTTTCTGTTCTGGTGAAAGCAGCAACCTGGTCGGAAACAGGAAAATCAGACGGTTGAAAGTTAAATAAACTGTTTGTGGCTGTTAATTATGACTATATTGAACTTATTTGTGTTAGATTTATCAGTCAGATTTTCAGCTTGTTATTCTGAGAGAGAAAGATTAGCTCTGTTTTTTTGTTTTTTTTAAAAACTCTTGTGTTCTTTGTTCAAATAAACCAAGACGGAGTAGAAGGGCTTCGTGATAATTGTCTGAGTAGTTTACTAGGCTAAATATTGTAGGAAGTACTAAAATCTGACAAGCATTTGCGAGAATATGTGTGCCTGAATGAGTGTCTTGGTGTAACCAGAAGCACGCGGGTGAGTTCATTCAGGGATACAGGCTGCACAGTCATCAGGAAGTGAAACAGAACAGAATGTGCTGTACTAATCTGATTGAAAAACACTGCCCTGAGTGGAGGCAGGAAAAAAAAAAAAAGATGTTTCATTTAAACGGCTAAAGGAGAATCCTATGGCAGCGGGGGGATATGTACAAGCAAAACAAACAGGGCTTAACTCTTCATTTGGTGATATAAAGACAAGGATAAGGTTAGAGAAACACTGGCTCACACACAAACATGCACACTGTGACTTAAATAAAGCTGAGCAACATAATGCTCTTTGTTTGTGTTCTAGGCATCCGTGTTACGTACATGGGAGTAATCTCCTGGGTGATCCCTTTTATCCCTGAACTTTTGCCCCCTGAAGCAACAGTTCTGTTCTTGCGTGTCTGCCAAGTACCCTAAATAAATGATTCCTCGCTGCTTGAATGACGCTATATTATGCTTTTATCTTTTTTTTTGCTTTCCTAAATAGTCAGTTCTGATGACTGGTATAAAGTCAGCCCTCATATCAGGATAATAATCATATAAAAAGTTGGAGTTTACCAAATAAAGATGGTTTACAGTCACAATACAACAGTGTGAAAATACTGCGTCATTTATATTGTTAGTTATATCACATATTCCAAATTTCAAATGAAGAGTAAAGTGAAGTGAAAGTATTCATTGTGCAAGCAGATTAGCCTTGTCAGTGTTAAAGCACTTTGCTCTACATTACAGTATGTAGGTAGAGTATATATTGGATTCAAATTATTATGTATAAGAAGCATTTTATGTTGTAGCTGTAAGGTTATATGGTTGCATAAAAATGTTCTGTTAATGTGTTGTTTTTTGTTTTTAATCGTGTGGACATGTTTGTGGTTGTATTTTCCTGCTACGGCTGGACAATAAAGTTATTCTATTCTTCTCTAAATACAAAATGTCTGTGATTCCCCTTCACTATCGTGGGAGTTTGTTTGTTTAGTGGCCTCTCAGCACTGGATTACCGTCATGCATGATTGGAATAAAAGAGTACAAGACTTCAACGTGTGTGGCTCCTTTTGTTGACATTTCGTCCGTTTATATTCTGGTTTGAATAGAAACATTTAACTGCATTCAACATGAGTCTAAGTTTCAGCTCAGTCAACTTCACGACTTTTCCTTATGTAAGAGATAAATGCTTATACTGAACTAATGACATGTTTCACAATTCTAGAGAAAATCATGCAATATTTTTGTTTGGAGTCTCAGACACTCCAGCTGTAAAACCTGGTGAAATACAATGGATTTTATGTGTTGTGTCCGTCATTGATGTTGAAACTACTTTTTAGGCAGCACTAACCAAAACAATCCTACATTCGTCTATCCGGATTTCTTCAGAGGGCTGTTTCTGTTAACTGACCTACATTGATAGAAATGGGGTGGACAAAGTAATATGTTTAAAGCAATTTAGCAGCACCACAAGCTATATTCTTTAAAATGACTATTCAGTTGAATCCACAGCTCTCTACGGAGCAGCAGTTCTCAACCTTGTCAACCAGTGACCCCTCAGTGGTGAACCCCAAAAAATCATGCTGGGGTTCACCAACCATCATCCCCAACACTGGAATTTTTAACTCACAACATTCTGAAAATGCTCAAATTAAAAAGATTGTTCTTTTTGTTTGTTTTTTAGCTCACTAACACATTTGATCAAATCTATTTTAAGGAAATGTATATAATGTAAAAACTGCTCCTCAGACCAAATTATATAATATAATTTTTTCTCCACAACCATCTGGCGACCCCTGGGAATTAACTCATTCCATCCTCAGAGGTCCTTATGCCAGGTTGACAACCAGTGCTCCAGATTATTGAATATCATAACTTTCATGTAGGAAGGAATTATTGCAGGACAGTTGTATTAGACTGCATTAATTTCATCAGGGTGTACCTAATAAACTGGAGTGTATGTGTTCATGTTTAGCCCATAACACATAAAACTATGACACATCTCCTTATTTGGTGTAATTAAAATGCAGTATGGCTATTTCTACATTTCGTCACCATCATCCAGTGTGTAAACAGTTTGTGGCCTCGAGAGAAGACAACACTTCACAACTTTTCCTTATTTAGTGGGTCCCAATGAAGTCAGAAACATTGGTTTGTGACATCAACAAAACAAGAGTTAAGTTAAATGTAAACGACGCTCTCTCCTCATCGTCGTTCATCATTATCTGACATGACTTGAAAGAAAACTGAGCATGTGGTAGTTTCATCTGTCATGTTAAGGCAATCATTAATCAGAAATCCGAGTCAGGTGTTGTTGAATGCTCGATAGCTAACTTCATTGCTCACAATGGCTAGTGACATCCCTAATTGCTACAAACAAGACTGATAATAAAAAAAAAAATTGGTTTACAGATGTTGCCTCACCCAACTCCAAAATTTGATAAAGACTATAATCAGGAATTGTGTGTTGACTTGTTGATTAAAAAGTAAAACAGATAATTCACCATCAGCTCCAGCTAAAATAAAAAAAGATTAAATACGAATCATTTTCCTATCTCATGTTTTGTTCTGCAGTCTGAGGAGAGAGCGGTTAGAATTACGGTCAGAGAGGTACAGAGAGGTGTTCCCGTCACATCTACTTCTACTAAACACCAGTTATTTCTTGAATGTGTCCCAATACAGGAAGTGTACATACAGTATCTAACCACAACCCCCCCACCCCCCACCCCACCCCTGAACTCTGACAAGGGGTCGTTTGTGGTGTTTTTTCGCCATGTTGAGCAATAACCCTCTCGCTCTGTGGAGTTACTTCCCTGCACAGCTGTAACTGTTTTTTTCTGTTTTTAAGGTCAAACTGCATGAATGGAGTTTGTATTTCCTGTCGACACAGAACATAACAACTACATGACATACTCTGCACTGCTTTGCACAATGCATTTAATGTTACATGACGTAAATGTGGGGATGATTTTTCTCGGCTCTCTGCTTTAAGGCAATAGGTGTTCTCTCATAAAATGGTAAGTTTCTTATTTAGTAAAACTAAGGTTTTAAATCAACAAAGGAAATACCTTCCTTAAGTATTAAAAACACACTTGTTTTTGTAGTCAACAACAACATGTGACGGACGTGATAACATAATTGATACTGAAAGTTGGACTAGTTTTAGATACTTATATATAGGTATTTAAATCCGGTGGTTACCAAACTGTGGTTCAAGGCCCCTAGCAAAGGGTCACATGATGAATCTGGGTGATTGTGAGATGATTCATGGGAAACAGAAGAAAAAAACAGTTCTGCAATTTAATCTTGGATTGGTATTTCAGACGATTCTCTTTTGGTGTCACCTCTTTGGACTCTAAACTGTTATTTGAACTAAGCTGAGTTCATGAGGAGAATCTCTTTTTGGTAGAAGGGCTGAAAACTCTTAGACATCCACAACATGGCTACAAAGCAAAATGATTAGGAACCCCATTATTTAAAGTCGTGTTGTATTTTGCAATGTGATTTTTATTGGGAAATACTAATCTTAAATAAACTAAAACTGTAAAATAAATATAGTGGAGTAGAAGTATCATCTTAAAGAACAAGTATCTTGAGAAATAATATTTTTTCTTTCTAGTTTTGTTTTTTGTTTTCTGTTGTCTGCGTTGTTGTTGAACACTTCCATGTGTTTTTCATTAGGACAGACATACAGGAGGCATGTTGCCATTTTGTGTTTAAAATTGTTATAGATGATATGGGAGGGGAGGGGATGATTTCAAGGAAAAGAAGCCACACAATGGAAATCTAGGCTGAAGGAGACAGAAACATGAACAACTGTTAATAGACTATCTTTATCCTTAAAGCACAGGAGGTTAAAAATGAAAGTAATCTATGTGTGGACAGAAAAAATACTCAAAGGTAGAAGAGGGCATTTGCCAAAAAAAGCAAAACACTGTATACAGTATTAACACAGTGTAATGTTGCAGGCGTGCACTAAAGTAACATGTCTATCATTGTACCCACATTATTATTTTACTGTAGTTGAAGTTTTAGTATTTATGACCCTTTATAATTTTGTTTTTATCTCTTCTGTTTGGGATTTACATAACATCGCAATTACCCATTGGGTTTCATCAGCTTCAAAACTCTTTCTATCCACCTGTTTATCAACAGAGTAGATGAGGATGGTGAGAGGGGAGAAAACTGAAGTGACTGGAAAACTGTAGTGGCTCACAGAGGCTCTCTTTATTTGTTTCACATGTTCAACAAATCACTGTGTACTGGGCTGTTGATTTCCCTGTTTTGCAAAAAATATTTATGAGTTTGTTCTGTAGGGTTAGGGTTAGGTAGATGTAGATTTAACCTACTTGACCTACAAAATGCATGCAAAGTCTGTCTACAGGTGGTGTTGTGCCCCCATCTCAAAGAATACATGTTTGTAAAGAAGCTCTCAGTTAAACTTTTCCTCGGGTTATTTCTATTTGTAAAGTTGACAGGAGAATTTGTATGAAGATTGCAGTATACGGTGTGTTGTGACTGTCCACTCCGCTGCAGCAGGTGGCGCTGTGTGCGTTGTAACGCTGCCGATACACATAAAGAAGAAGAGCGTGCTGTTGCGTCTGCGACTGACATGCTAATAACAAGTCAGGTTAGCAGCACCTGAGACTAACGGCGTGAAACCTGCTGCTAATATTAATAATCAATTGCAGGCACAAAAGGTGAGCCTCATTTATCAAACACATTGGCCTGCTTGGGTCTGCCCATGCCGGGTATCGTGTCACATATCTTAGCGTGCTTTTCAAATCATTTTTAACCGTTGCGACGTGATTCATGCTACATTATCTACTGTAGCTCTCATGGCGTTAATGTTTGCTGTTGGGGAATCCTGGTAGCATGAATATTTTGTAGCTAAGTTGGACACAAGATTTCCAGTTGTGTGCAGTGTTTGTGTAATTTGGCCAGTTTGTGTTTTAAACTGACAAAGCGTTATTATAATGGCAGCTGGTACGCACAAGCCAATGAATCCTGACTAATTTTGTGTGCTAGCTGGCGGTAGCTTGCTAACTGTCAGTCACTAGACTGACGTGGTCATGACACAATTAGCCAGCTCTTATTATAGTTTCATGGCAGGTAGTACAGTAACGTTAAATGTGACTGCAGAGACGAGGACAACGTTGAAGCTAGAGATACATGTTAGCCATTTTCTTAAACGAATACCACGCTTTCCTCTTGAGTTTGAATCACATGAAAATAGCTTGTTGTTGACTTTCATTGCACACAGGTGTCAGCAGGTATCAACAGGTTTTAACTGTGTTTCTTTCGTTTCAGGCACATCTAATTGTAGGACTCAAACAAGAATATATTTGAACTTAGTGAAATGGCAGGTAAGATACCATGTCTTGTTACTTCCTATTGCTGCTTGTAACTTGTTACTCCAGTTCCAAACACTACAGGGTTTCCCCGAGGGGAATTGTTTAGCTGACATGGTAAGCCATTGAGAGTCTGTTCAGACCTGTCCTCCTTTTGCATTTCTCACTTTGTACAACCTTGCCCTCCCCCATGAGATGTGAGTGGAGCAGGTGAGGCAGAGAAACGAGGAGAGCAGATGGGAGGCCTTCTTTCTCCTCGAGGAGCTTTCTACAAATTGAGACATTCCTCAATATGGCGCTAACATGCAGGAAGACACAGTAGTCAAGGAGGCACAAAGTATAGAAGTGTGAAGAGCCTCTGGTATTGCCATCCATCCCAAGTGGAAAAAAACAATGTATTTTATCAAAGAGAATTTAATGCATAATATTTGCAGAATTTACAAGAAGGCCCATAGATAGATAGACACTGACAAAGTGCAGTATTTTAGGCAAATGGACTGTTTCAGTTTCTTGAATATGTTTCACCTCTCATCCAAGAGTACTTCAGGTTTATCTAACGAGGGGAGTTGCAGGCTTTTACACTCTCAGTGGGTGTGTCCTTACAGAGTTAAGTACACATGTGAGCTCAGAGTTTCAGAGTCGATAGAGCCACTTGTGGGTCATTGACTTAACCAGAGAAAAAAACAATCTTTTGAGGACAACAATGTAAACATCTTGGCCACAGAAGACCGATGGTTTGAAAGAGGAGTAAAAGAATCCATCTCTCCAACTGGAACAATCATCTTTGAACAGAGGAGGTGGCCTATGACATTACTTATCAACCGCCTAGAGTGCAGTACAGAGTTTCCTCCCCAGACAGCTTATCAACCATTCAGACCTGGGAGTTTTCTGGGGGCGTCGGTTGAGCAGACAGTCCCTCAGTGTTTCATCTCCAAATGTCTGAGTGAACAGATTTAAATGCATATTGAGTACATCTGTACTCTGTGTGATTGGATCTATCAAGACAGATGTTGACACCAGGTCTGAGCATCCTCTCAGCAGTCCAAACCATAGTATCTGAAGCATTAGTATAATTACTGCCTGGCTAGCAGGTAGTGACTCACTTGAATGAATATTGCAGGCAAAGAACTGGTGAGAGAGATAATATTCTCCCTGAAATATCAGTTATCACTAAGATTAGCCAAGAAATTCAAGCGAGTTCTGATGTTTTCATTTGATGTTCTTTCAGGTTTTTATATGCACAAAAACACTTTTATAATAGTTTGTTATATTGAAATGTTTTAAGTTTTTTACAGTGGGTTTACTCAGGCTGGGCATGCTAACTATAACAGATTCTGTTGTGTTTATCACTGGGCCTTGGAACATTAAAGCAGGACTGCAATAAATGCTGTACCTTGTCAGATGGACTTCCTCTGCTGCATTGATCTGTTCTCAGAGTGATTACATTAGTGGCTGCTGTGAGGAGGCTAAGGGTAGAAGAAGATCATATTATAAAAATAGCAAAGTATGCCATATTCTAAATTGTTTTTAATGAGACTCAAATTCATGTAATCATTTGTAAATTACTTAAACATGCAGTTGACATATAGAATTGATTATAGATAAAATGATCAGATAGGAAATTTTGTTTTGGGCACATAAAGGAAAGCACAGTCCTCAAATTGTTGTTAAAATCCTGTAAATCAAGTGTTGTCATAGAGATGCCCTGCTTTCTAGGCTTTAGACAACCAGTGATAATGGTAGTAAGGCAATCTCACTATAGACAGTACGCTGAATCCTCGAAAGATGACACATTAAGACATTTTAATGTGACATTTGCTTTTGCTGGTTAAAATGACGCAGACTACAGATCATATCAAGCGTCTTATATTAAAACCAATTCTGTGAGTAGACCAAAATGAAACTTGGTTGGTGGTTAAAGTGCCCTCTCCAGTCTGGTGTCTGCACTCACACAGCACTAGATCATTTTTGAGGAGAGGGACTCAACACAGCAGTACAACTGTGATCGGCTGAGTGTTTTAATAGGTCCAGAGGTTGCATGTTCCCCCTTTTGGGATTGCCAGTTTCAGTAGTTGCATTCTCTCAATTATACATTTGTACATGACATCATTAATTTTAGTTAATAGTTTTGAACAAAGACCTTTTGATATTTGGATTAAATGGCTTGTGAAAAACAAAGTGTGCCAAATTTAGTCACCCACAGCTGTTTGACTTATGGAATTGGACTCTTGAAGAAAACATCCCCATTAAAAATCATTTTTTCAACGTTCAGCTCTAATTAAAGAGATGGATCAAATTTGGCAAAACGATCCTTTGTGCATTCAAACTATGTACCTGACACCAAAAAGTAAAATTTCTAATTAAGGTAAATGTTGGTCATTCAGATGTGGGGGTTTGGAATTACGCAACCCAAAATGATTCAGAATTAGTTACAATGACAATGACGTTTCTTCCGCGTGTGTGTGTTTGTGTCTTTTTCTCTCAGACCCTGCCCTTAATAGAGACTGTCCCCTTGATTGCAAAGTTTACGTTGGGAATCTAGGAAACAATGGAAACAAAACAGAATTAGAAAGAGCTTTTGGCTACTATGGTCCTTTAAGAAGTGTTTGGGTTGCCAGGAATCCCCCAGGCTTTGCTTTTGTAGAGTTTGAAGATCCTAGAGATGCATCAGATGCCGTGAGAGAACTGGATGGAAGGTAACTCCCTCAGCACATTTTATTAAGTTATTTTTGCAGTGCTTCTTTTTTGCACTTTCCTCTCACATGACATCTTTTTGTTCAGAAACATGTGTGGCTGTCGAGTGCGTGTGGAGTTATCCACCGGGCAAAAACGCTCAAGGAGCCGGGGTCCTCCTCCATCCTGGAGTAGACGCCCTCGTGAAGATGTAAGACGACGAGGTAGTCCTCCAGTCAAACGCAGGTATTTATTCATTTTACTGTTTTATTTAAACATGTTTTTCAGAAGCATTTATGACAAATAATTAAATATCCCACACATTGTAAGATTTGTTTTTTTTACTCCTTCCAAATATTTGTTAGTTTGGCAAAGCTATTCAAATGAACAACCTCCTGCACCAGCAAACCATCTTAGGTCCATAGAGCTCAGACCTGTTGAAGGTTTGTTAGCTTTTAAGTGAAGTAGGAGGAAAAGTTTCTGATTGGTCATGGCATTGCTTGAATCCATTTGTAAGCACTGATACTGCTGTAGATCTTGTTTGTAAAATAAAATAAATATTATTATTATTATTATTATTTTTATGATGATGATGATGATTAGCACAAATAAAAAAGAGAGTTCATCAATAGATAATCTGTGGATCTGGCTGATTCAGGTTTTGATATATTGATGTTACTCCCTTTCATTAATGTGTTAATTAGATTGATACTTTGAACAAACTTTTTTTATCAATTTAAGGTTATTTATTTTTTTATCTTTTGTTAATTTTGCTAAAGTTGATGGCAGCAAGTCTAAAGGCAGCATATGTCAGCGCTTGACTATTTATGAACTCTTAGAACGGTGTGTCTCTAAAAAGACCAGGCTCTACTAAAATTATATATTGGTTTACGGGTTTATCTTAAGAGGCACAGTTAGCACTTCATCATCCATCCGACATTTTTATAGGTACTTTCTAGAATCACTTTCTGCAGGTGTAAACTTTGTTTTCTTTCTGAGTTCAGTTGCCATCTATTAATAAAACTGAACCCCGTTGCAGAGTCACCACCACGCTTCTCACCATCTGAGTCAGTCAACTAGTCCTCTTTCAGCATCATGTGACTGCTGACCAGCGAGCCCCAATCAGCTTGGCTGGTGTTGTCACATGACCCAGGCGCACCACCGCCAGTCGTCAGGTTCCACCAACCTTTTGGTTCCTGAGCATGCAGTTCCCAGCATCCTCCTCTTCTTCCTCCAACCTTAACCCAATCGACAGCGATCCACTTCACATTATCAACCAATCAGCGTCTTTACTCTTTCTATTCTCCACACAACTTCTGTGTCAACGGGAACAGCCCTTGGCTTACACCCCTTCCCATCCTTCCCCCCCCAAAAAGGCAGGGAAACTCTACAACTACCCCCTCCAACCAGCCACCAAGCAACTTCATATCGCCACCATTTGCATCATGTGGCAAATCCTCTCTGCAATTCGACCTCCCTCACCATCAGTCTGGCTTCCTTGCGTCATTTCTATCTTGTCAAAATCCCCCAGAATAGTAAGTTGATTTTATCCTGCTCTTTGTAGTTTTTATGCTTAATCTAACTTTCAAAGCTGCTTGACAGTTTTCCATCAAGAGTTATGTAATTAAGAGCAATTTCAGTGCAGAGCTGCAAAAATCTAAAGATCAAAAGTTGTGGTCAAGGAACTTTGCCGTCAGTCTTTGATTTTCATTTCCAAAATTTTATTGGATGTTCAAGGTGTAATTGTTGCCGAGTGCAAATTCATGGCTTGACATTAAGTCACCTTGAGTGATATTAATTGGAAAAAAGTGTTCTGTTTTTGACTCTATTTTATTTTATATGATCACTCTTTTCCATGAAAATATCCTTTCACCTCAAACACAGCAGTTTTTTAAACTAGATATCATGTTTCAAATGTTGGTGATCTTTAGAGCTAACACGTGAAGGTTACTAATGGTCTCAGCCTGATCACGTTGACAGAACAGAGCTGTTTACTTTTAGCAATAACTTTGTGTAGATCATTGTGTGCAAGCTGTGTGCGTCCAGTGTTGCTTCAATAAACATTAATGGCAGCACTGCAGAGGACAGATCATCAAAAATATATTTTTCCATTTTTCATGATTAGGTTGAAACATATTTAACTTGGTGTTTGTCCAGTAAAGTCTTAATGTCGAGCCCTGATTTTGTTCTACATTCTGGAGTCTGGCTCCATGATTGGTGCTCATTGGACAAAGTTTCCTTTAATGAGTTGATCTTAATGCAGTTCATGGATGCCGATGATCCTTCTATGAACAGACAAGGAACTACGTGTAACCACGGTTCCACGTGTAGCCCATGTCTACTTAAGGATCACGCATATCAAAGGTTGCTTTAGTTGGAGGAAGGGTTAGATTCTTTTTCCTAATGTTCGTTTCATTTTTCAACTTCACCTGCACTGTAGATCCCCGAAGAGGAGGAGTCTAAGCCGCAGTCGCAGCAGGTAAGCTTCTACCTGTTTATATTGAATTTGTGTGTTTGCCAAATAAGTCAAGTTAATTTGTTTTTGTTTTTTTCATCAGGTCTGTTTCGAGAGACAGACGCAGATATCGGTCTCTCTCCAGAGACAAGAATCATAAGCGCTCAAGATCGATCTCACGGTCAAGGAGGTATGATTGATTATGATCACACTGTACTCTGAAGGCTAGTTCAGACCAAAGATTTGTGTTACGGCTTAACAGTTTTTGGAGCATTTAAGGGGAAGGTTGCAGCAGTGGGAACTGGCTGCTCAGTTTGACTCCGGCTGACCGATGGTGTCACTTGCGTCTTGGCATGTAAAGTCAGTAGCGGTTGGTTTCGGAACATAAAGCCCATCACCAGCCAAACTGTGCCTCATAGCGTCGGCTGGTTAAGTCAAGTCAACTCATCTCACCTCATCAATTTGCTTGAGGAATATCAGTTTCTGTCTGACGCAAGCCTTACAATTTAAATTTACTGCTACACTGGCAACTTCACTGCTTTTTCCGCTGTTCCATCACTCTCGGCCGCTCGCTGTCTCATACTCGTTACACACACACCTGTTGTTATTTTAGCTGTTTCATCAATACTATAAATACAACTGTGGCAAGTTACTCACTGTGACTATGCTTATTCATATTTTAAGACACCACAACTTGCATCCAGCTATAAAAATCAAAGTCATTGCAATGGAGATGATACAGTCTTGTCTAATTGCATTGGTGTAAACTGGCAGGTTTTCATAATGTTGCCATCGGGCGCATTGCAAGTTGTAGCAATTTTCTACCAGGATCTGACTGATATGGATTTTTTGGGGCTGATACTGGTATTGGAGTTATAATTTCTTATTACAAATTTGTCTAAAGTTACATGGGCTATTTTAAAACTCGGACATTAAGCATTTTTCTTACCGCAAAGCTTGTCAACATAAATATGTCTTTACACTTACAAATGTTGAATTTATAATTATCTTTTATATTAAGGTAATGGGTAGGTCTATACGCAACCTAATAAGTAAAGTCACTGGCAAAACATTATTTGAAATGCACCTCTCTGATGCCCTCTAAAAGTTAATTCACATTTTCTA
>OMLP01004178.1:5876-23189 GCA_900302685.1 Spondyliosoma cantharus | reverse complement strand
ATGGTGGCTGTGGGGTAGCTGGATGCGGAAGAGAGGCTCGTGTTCGGGCAGTAGGCGTTCAGTGTTGTGTAGATGGGAGGCTCGGGCTGCAAGGTGGAGCCGAAGACGCTAGAGGCCGCCGCCGAACACGTCGTAACTCCGCCGGCACCGATGGAGACGTTAGGAGGGGGCATCTGGTTCATCTTATGCAGCTCGTCCAGGGCTTTCACGAACCCCTCCGCGAAGCCCTCCTGCTCATCGGTGATGCCCCGGTTGTAGAAGTACTGGCCCGGGGTGGGAGTGGTGATCACCCCGTTACTGTTTTGGATGATGAGCCTCTCGAGCTCAGGGGACGCGAGCTTCAGGGACCCCACGTCTTGCTGCTGCCCCCCCTGGTAGAGGTCTGTCTCGGCTCTCAGCTGCGATTTCAGGTTGCGATATGGCTCTGTCAAGTTCAAATTCATATTCTGCTTTAGCAGTTTGTAGTCGTGCATTGCAGCATCTGAGTGGCCGTAAGCCGACAGAAAAGAGTCGTCATGATAAAAAGGCTGTTCCATCTTTGTAGACATAAAGTCGTAGGAAAAGTAAGCTTACCGGCTGCTTATAGAAACACAGTCAACAAAAGTGAGTTTACAGCAGAGAGCTTGCGCTCGTCCTCTCTCTCAACAGTGTCCCAAAATCAAGAGGGAATTCAAAATCCCTCCGAAAAGAGAAAGAGTGAAAGTCCAAATGTCCGACAAAAGTGTGCAGCTCAGTGTCAGCGGCTAAAACTCTTGTCCAGTGTCCTCCTGCTGCTGTCTTCAGTCCTGTGAGCCAAAACTTATTCTCTGGACTCCTGTCAGTTGCTGCTCGTGGTGCTTGTTGAGGTGTGTACAGTCCGTCCGCCTCGTACCTTTATATATAGGCATACACGCTGGGGCACTGTGGCGCTCTGATTGGCCGCTCGGCTCGGGCCACGCCCACCGAATCGCGACGTCTTGTGACGCTAATGCCGGGAAGAGGCGACTGTAAACAAGCCTGTAGGCAAGAGAGCGCACCGAGGAGGGATCGCAGCGGAGCCCGCTGTCAGAAATAGACGAGCCCGCTTCGTTTCTTGCACCTTTCCTGCGCGTTTGTGTGTTGAATAAGAGCTTGTTGTGTAAGCGGAGAGGTGAGGCTACTGTGGTGGACCAAGTCAGAGCTTTTAACTCGTCCATCCGTGTTGTTAGGCTGCGAAACAAACGCGCCATCATTTGTCTGAGCTCGTGTGATATCACAAGTGTGGCATCAAATACGGATCAGGTCATTCTATAGCTCACGCTGGATCCATTACATAGGAGATGTTGCCTGTTTATTTACTGTTGCTGTGCTTTATTTTGATCCATCCTGTGGAGGAAGTCCTCAGGCCTTATTTGGGCATGATGACGTAGCGGTTCCTCTCCGGGAGAACCGGGAAGCCACGCCCACCCGGGCCTCATTCCAGGAGCAGTCCAGCTCCTGTATAAAGCCCATCCATGAGCAGGTTTGTTAGGGACTTTCTGTCCCAGCAGGGAGGAGAACTTAGCATTCATCTGTGATTACTGACCGGGACAGACGGACCAGAACACATCCTATACAGTCCAACTCATCGTCTTAATGATATTTACATTAAAATATACTTCTGTGACACACTGAGTCACAGAGCAAACACTCCCTCCTCCAGGATCCTGACAGGTTTATGAGGTATAACTGATGTTTGGCACGCTGCCTGAAATAGCCATGCTCTGATCATGAGTGGGAAATACAGGGAACCCAGTCAATAATCTCAAACAGGAAAATTCATGTTCAGTAACTGATCTGTTTGATCTAAAGCACCATATATTTTTTTTTTTTGGTTTGGCTCTACAGGTAGTGGACTTGTGGTTTGCTCTGTCTGAGAGCTCAGTGTGCAGAGAAAGGAAATGTGATTCCTCAATAGTGCACCTGTTACAGTTGTGGTGAAGGGAACCTTTGTCTCCTGTTTGTAATTCTTCCAACGCCCACACAAACACAAATGCCTCCGCCGATGGATCCCGTATCCGCGCACAGACAGAACAAGTCAGGTGGGATGCTTCGCTTCAGCAGCCGCTAAATCCTTTGGGCTGCACCTGAGGGACGGGTCTCTGATCGTTTTCAGTTCCAGTCATTTATAGCAGGAAACAAAATCAATGACCAATGTTGGGTTTACAGATGGAGACGAGGCATATCAGACAACTGAATAGTAAGACATATAAACAGGCAGAGGGTCTGTTTGGATCAGTAGCTCGTGACCTTCCCAACAGCTCTATCAGATGGGTTTCATCAACACCGTCATGTTCCAAAGATGTTCCTCTGAATGGATTATAAACTGGATGTTAATTATGCAAAAGGGGATATTGTTGTGAAAATATTTTAATGCGTTTGAATTGAGTCACAGAAGCTGGATGTTTCAACCATACACTCATTACCTTGAGACAACTATTTCAGTGTAATTGGCTTTTTATCTTCTTCTGTGATACAAATATGTGGATTTGTTTTTACAATATCTTCCAAAATCACAATGAAATTCAAATTTAGAAATATTCGAGCAAATATTACTCACCCCCCCCCCGAATACCCAGTCTGCTCTGATTGGTCAGCTTGCACACGCCCAAGCCAGCACCAGCACCACTAACAACAACAGAGCAGCTATGTCAAATCAATCCTTCCACGCCAGACTGACCATTCGTGATAAATGATGTAAATATGTGACATGGTGACATAGTGTGATGTCATAAAGTCACAGATTTAAAGGTGGGACGACTGAGGAGGCGTTTCAGGAGCAGTGTTCTCTGTGGGAGAGAGGAGCTTCTGTTGGGGCGGTCTTTGACCTCTTTAACTTTTAAGATCTTTTACACGCACAAGAACCTGTAACACACTGAAGGAAAGGCACAAATGTAAGCGTGTGATATGTCTCCTTTAAGGCAGGTGAAGTCCTGAGGTGTTAGTACTTGTCTCATAATGACTGAATATTGGGCCAACCTGTTCAGAAAGTATGGTATGCAATGAAATAAATGTAATCAAACAAAAACACATAACATGTCAAAGAAATCTATGATTTCTTAACATCTTCTCATTCCAAAAGAAATCCCTCCCCATCACCTTTAAACGCAGAAATACTGACAGCCAGACTGAAAACCCTAAACTTGAAAATGAACACAGACGTCATCATTATCATCATTTATCAGGTCAAGTCATGAGACTTAACTTCCATGTCAAGTCCACATCTGACTGGGCTATGAAATAAAATCAAACTCATTAACCTGCCAAATTAAACCAGGACATCATCATATCTGAGTATTTCCTAAAACTTTTGATTATTGAACCTTTTCTCATCCCAAGACTATCAGTCTGGGTGTGTGTGAACTGTGCCGGCGCAAAAAAAAGGCTGATCAAGCTTTCAACAGGTTTTCCCCCTGTGGCAGTGAACAGTCACAACTACCCTGTAACAACATGTACTTGTTGGAGATATTTGCTCCGACAGACCCTGTTATCATGTTTGGGCCTAGAGGGAGTGTTAGGACAGAAGTTACTCAACGTCGAGAGGAGCACTCAGCTGTTTACCATCCTTCATTTGGAAAGCCTGAAATCACCACTTTTACAGCCTTCATGCCGATTCATAATAGCCCCATCTCAGGTAATTCTCTGGTATTCGGAAGGACTATTTTAATTCTATGCCTTTTTGTCAGTATCCATGGGAATATGAACAAACAGAGGAAAACAATAGTTCCTGGCAGTGTTGTGCCTCCACTTTGCCACCTCCCTAACAAATTCTATTCTCCGTGCAGCTGCCTGCTTCTGCTGCTGCCCTGCTCTCTGCTCCGGTTTAAGTTTTATTCAGCACTGCGGCCGGGGTTGACCGCAGTCCCAGTGACATTTTGGCAAAGCACAACAGTATAGGGTCCAGAGTGGTGAGTGTTTACGGGAACACTCGTGAGGTGGCACCGTGCCATCCTGCCAAATGTTAGTCAAAAAAAAACACTCATGTTACCCAAGCAGTGGGAGAGAGAAATGTGTGAACGCGGAGACAGATGTACGACGTGTTATACATTAGTATGCGATATTGTTCGTGTCCTCAGTAATCTCTATTAATCACCCCAGTGATTTATTAACAGTAGTGCTGTGAATTTTTTGGGTGGATTCAGCTCCAAACAATGCCATGTGGTGATTAGTCCAATGCTTCAGTTATCAGGTTCCAGCTTTTGCTAAAGAAGAAAAAAAAAGTGTCCGACATCTTAGTCACATCTCGATTAGTCACATGTCTTGTTTAGTCTGTTTAGATTTAGAGTTGCTCCGTGTACTCGAGCACAGAAATTCCTTCTTCTGAGTTCTGCTTTTTTTTTTTTCTCTCTCTCTCTCTCTCTCTCTCTAGTCCTACTTATCGCTAAAAACTGCTCCAGGATTTTTCTGTTGATTTCGTTTTTTGTTTTTTTTGTTGTTTTTTTTTATGCATATTTTTTGGGCAAACTTTCAAAGAGTTCCAGGGCAGGACGAGCTGCTTGGCAACAGACTCGGGTTTAACAGTCAGGATCACATGGACGGGTGCCAAAAACCAGCCGAGTGTTACCTGCTGCTGTTCCTGGGTGAGTTTGGGAAAGGCAAGGCCTGAGGGTGAAAGGAAGCTGTTTACCGTAAGATTAAGCAAAGTGTGTACGTGTGTGTGTGTGTGTGTGTGCGTGTGTGTATGAGAGAACTAGCACGTATTATCACTAAGGGTGGAGTTTTTTTTTTTTTACCACATTGTGAACATCTGCATGAAGGGAGGTGATAAGAAAAAGAAACCTATTTCTAACTCTCCCACACCTCCACTGCTGCAGAAAACATTTAGTTGTCTTCAGAGACAATGGGTCATGTAGAATGAACTTTTGACATTCTGTGGCTTTATTCCCAGAATGAGAAAGAGCATGTAAGAGATTAAGGAGAATATGTTTTTAACAAAGTCCGTCCTTTCTCACCTCAATCGCACAATATGACCAATTCCTACACACAGGGGAAATCCCCTTAATTTCCTCACCCTATACATTCTGTCTTAACTAAGCAGGCTTTAACAATAAGGTTCTTATGGTGGAGATTGAGCTCTCCTCACCTCCTCCTCTCAAACCATCCCATTGTGCCTCGCCACCTCTGCACAACTCTCCTTTTGTCAGCAGCCTACTTGTCTGGGCCCCTCTCGGTTGGCGTGGCGGCTCCGTCCCTGTGACTCACAGCAGCTAGGGCAGCCAGGGGCCAATCAGGGGTCAAAGCCCTGAGTTCACTCCTCACTTCAGAGTCTCTGCCCTGACCTTCAGAACTCCTCCAAACACCCACTCAGCAGAAAGGAGTTGGGGGTTAGCGCAGAGAGAGCGGGTGGGCAAGGGGAAAGAGAAAGACATGCTCAGTCAAATGAGGTTTGTTTGCGAAGTGGCCTCTTGACAGAGTGGCTGACTCCTTCATTTGGACATAATGGGGCCTCTCATTCACAGTGTCGCTGTTCTCCTTTGTGACTGTGGTCACTTTATTGCCAGGTCTATTAATAGAGGGATCCATCATGGTTTATATCATCATCATCATCATCATCATCATCCTCGTCAACATCACATGACGGCCTGATGGTGTTTTCCTCCTCTCCATGCTATTGTTCCCAAACAGACGATGTTGATCTTTTCACAGCCTGCTGATGTTACTGACAGCTTAGGTCTCCTTTAACCTCCATGTGCCACTAATTTGAAGTCGAGAGCTTTCTAATCAGAGATGCATGGTTGATTCCAAGCCTGACCTGCATCCAGGCATCGAATGTTGCATGACAGCACTCTGCCTTAACATTGTAAGGGGAACTGAAACTGCAAGTCTTAGTGATTTAAGACCTGTGTCCTAACTGTACCGGGGCTTGTTTTCAAGGAATAAATATAATAATTGTAGAAGTAAACATGTTTGACGAGATTTGATTTTTGCGTAGATTGTGAGCGTGTCTGTCTCTGAGTGTGGTTTATTTTTAGCTACACCAGCAGCAGGACACCACTGATGACTATTACCCCCTTTCGACTAAAGCGAACCAAGTGCTGGTTCTGGGCTGGTGCAACCTGCACACCTTTTAAGAACGGGTTTGCTCTGTAGAGTCACATCATTCAGTCACTGTATACGTCTCCAATTTCCCAGCATTGCTAGAAATAACAATGGCAGACTTCATTGACTTTTTTATTCCTGGATTTGCATACATGCATTGTCATCCAAACATGCCTGGTCCTCGGGCCACTGTTGCTACAATTTGGCATCCATAGTGAAAATCTTTTGTTTATTCTCCTGTGGACACATCAAATCATGCTACGCTACCTCTGGTTATTAAAAATGGCAGTCATCAGCGGCTTTAGTTGGCCCTTGGTCACAATTATTCTGCCCCCAGCCCCTGATATAAGGGGCTCTTTATTGTAGACCAGAAAAGTGTCGGGCCGCTCTGGAATGCAATGTTCCAGAGTGGGCACTGGCACTGAATCAACACCTGAACTGCCTTGGTCGAAAGACACTCAATGTCAGGCTACTAGTTGGTCTGTTGGTCACTCAGTCCACTGAAACCCTTCCCCTCCAAATTAGAATTGGTTCTTGAACCGGTTCAGTTCAAGATACTTGGAACACTGCTACTATCTAATGAACCAGCGGGCATTTCCACCAGCTTTGAGCGGATGTAATCAAGGATGAGTCATCACTGTAGGGAGTTGCACAATGGACAATGACCCAGAGAATATGACACACCCACTTTGGTTTGCACTTAAGTTTAAAGACCTTACCTGCTATTTTTGGTTCTAGCTGGGAAATGTTTTGGGTTCTGAGCCGATATGTTTCTAGTCAAAATGCTCAGAATGGATCAAAGTTAGGTGCATGAACCAAATATATGTTGGTGAAAAAGCCTACCTCGTTTATTGCCATCAGACTTAGACATGGTCCCCAAAGGATGAATCGTATTCACTTCGGTGATCCCCTGACCTTTCCTCTAGCACCACAGTGAGGTTCACATTTCTTGTTTTTTTAGAGAACATCTCACAAATAGCGGCTGGATTACAATGAAATTTGGTGCATTCATGTCCACCTGCGGATGATCCCTTAATGTTAGTACTGTATTAGTGTTAGTATTCATTGTTTGACCAAGTACCTGTAAAAGTAGTTACAATCCCATCAGCCTTAGCTGTACTCTGTGTTTGGTTCTATGAAAATGTCAACATGCTAACATGCTAAACTTAGATGGTTAGTGCAGGTTAGGGTACAAATATTATTGGAGTGGATCCTATATTTTATTTTGGCAAAAACCAATGCTTTCCCAGCAATATTACTCTTTTTTGGATCCTTTCCTTGATGTCGATAAAAAAAAAAAAAAAAAAATGCTTTACCCTTCCTCCAATATCTCAAAACCCTAAATTTATGACAAAAGCTTAAGCATCTCTTAGCCTAAGTACAGCTAACAGAGCCTTTAGCATGAATGTGGACTACTTTTCTTGGTAGATTCTTAGTATCTTTAACTTCAAAAAGGATTTTTTAAACTCAGTTTCTAATGTATGTTTGACAAATTCCTGGACTGAAATTATTAACACCGTCAATCAGGCTTAACAGCAGACATATATCAGCCACGGTGATTGACACATGCATGAAACGCTGCCAAAGCAAATTAAAAAAAGATCTCGCTGTTCTTACATGACGAGATAGTTGGAGGGAAAAACACTGCGCCTACGCCCATGCCCATGGCTGTGTACTGAGGACATGCACACACAACACAGTGAGATCCAAATGAGCTGTAGTGGAAAATCTGTACATCTATCATTTGGAGACACATTTTACATTATATGTCTGTGTGTTTTTTAAAAAAAAAAATAGCTAATCTTTGCTGTGATGTGCCATGAAATCCATGCTGACACCAACCTACTTCTCGTTTTTTTTCTCTTACCCAGCTAAGTCAAATCCTTTGATCATTTTGGAGTCAAAAAAAGGACAACTTGTCTCTTCTGTCCCTGGAAGACTTGTGACCTCTCTGTGTGCATCAGCCTTGTCACAACCCCTTGCTCACATCTTTATGATAAAAGCAGGGAGGGGGTAGGAAGCCTGTTGGGCAGCCACATAGTCGCACGCACGGCGCTGTCCATGGCTGCGCCAACTGAAGGGACTCTGAGATCTCCTTTGCAAGGTCCAACGTCCATCCTGCTCAGTGGACCTGAAACTGGCCAGTAGGGTCTGTGAGTCAGGTAGCAGACCGGAGCTACAGGGGGCGGCCTCGGTCGCAGGCAGCCTGCCACGTTCCGCAGAGAGCGAGAGGGGAAACGTGATAGAAAAACTGTTAGTCAGTCAAAAGTGTGGGTCACTGATGTTAGCGCCAGAGGTCAACACGGTTGGCTGTGTCCCATGGCTCCATTCAACCCTGCTCTGCTCTCGTCCTCCTTCTGCCTTCCTTCTTTGTCTGTTTATAAGACTGAAGTGTAGGAACATGCATCATGGTAATGAATGCAGAATGTGCTCTTAATGATCTTGCCCAATTCGGGGTTATAAATTCAATCCCAGGGAGCCTGTAGCACAAGAAGACATTTAGCGGAACTGAGGGGAGGTTGAGGGTGTTGTGGCATGAGACAATTGGCTCCAGATCTTTCCTCTGTATGCGTGCGTGCGTGCGTGCGCGCATGCATGTGTGTGAGTGTGTGTCTCAGGGGAGGTTGGGATTCGAGATAGCTGACATTTTATCCACACAGTGTTGAAGTGGCAAATAGAAAAAAATGACATGAAATCCTTTTTCTCGCCACCAAAGTCTACACACATTTGATCCCGGCGTGTTTGCCGTCTGCCAAGCTACTTTGAGTTTTCCTTTGAGTGGGTCTTCTCAGTTATGGTTTGGCTCAGTCACACAGCAGCTCCGCTATGTGTGTGTGTGTGTTTCCTCCCGGTTCTTTATCTGCCACATGGTCAAAACATGGCTTTGGCTCTTATTAAATCAAAATGCCTCCAGAGGATTGCAGTGTCAGCCTCTGTGGAGCTCATGATCAGGAGTTATTTCCCTCTTTGGCAGATTTAAAAGCAGCTGGTCCATCATTTCTGCTCCCACTGCAGATTTCTTTGATAACCAATAAAATCTTTATCAGGAATCTGTGTGTGTGAACAATCGCACATGCTCATGCTCTCCCCCTTTTCCTCCCTGCCTGTCAGCAGTTGTTTCTTGTCTGCGTTGAGTCTCATCCTCAGTGTCTGGTCCACTTCCTGGTTTCCCCGACACATCCAAATAAATGGAGTGGAAACTTTGCAGTGTTACACACCAGGATGTCATACTGAAGGTAAAGCCAGACCAGGGAATCCCTTCAGGGGGATATGAATGATCAGGAGGTCATGACCTGGATGGGAATGACGTCACTGTTCGACAAAGTAGACGAGGTGTGGAGTTCGAGTCGATGACAGCGGAGTGAGTAAGTTACAAGTCACTCATATGCCCTCAAACCTCATTAAGTAATATAAACAAACAGCAACACAATCAGTCATGAAATACACATGTGCTTTTACATGAGTGTGTCACTGTGAGAGAAATCCACTAGGATTTTCTCAGGTTAGGGAGAGTTCAGAGAAAAGGTGCATTGCCAGCACTTTCTGGGGGCAAACACTCACATCGCAAGTTTTTCTGTCAACACAAAAGACCGCAGATTTTCTGACTTTGTCTGCGTCGGCAACTCCTCTTAAGCCTCAGGGAGCCTTTGCGTGATCCTGTAACTGAGCGCCATTCCCGATGCCCGGGACCCGACACGTCTTAAACAAGCCTGGACACGGACGCCCTCGAGTGAATCAGTGCCTGTAAAAATCATCCGACTCCCCCACATACACCCACATATTTCATCCACTCTAGCACAAACACAGACACCGCGCTCCACTCTCGCTCACAGTCACACTCTTACTCACATATGTAAATGCACTTCTGCTGGTGCACCACCTTGTGCACAGCTTGAACCAAACAAACACACACACCAGTTAGTGCTCCGTGCCCCAGCTCAGCCTGCCAGCAGACATGTTTTTGTATCACACCTCAGCTGACAATTACTGTTTGCGTGCTCGGACAGTGATCTCGTGCCGAATAGATGCCGGAGTTGCTTGTTAAGAGCAGTCTGCAGGTTCTGTTGGGTGGATGCAAGCAGAGACAACCACAGGCAGCACAATTAGCAGTTTGTGGTCTGTTATGTGGCGCGCTAATTACCTCACTTTTAATGTAGTTTACCTTAAGTAGTACATTTAAGAAGCTCTGCTACAAATATAGACTCTCCATGAGCAATTTAAGAGTCTCGTTTGGTCACAAATAGCCGTTTAATTGTTTGCACAAGAGAGTTTTTTATCACAGAGAAGGTATCTGGCTAAACCTGAGAAGTTTTGAGGCCGTCATACTTTAAAAAAACATGAAATTTTGTCAAATTTGAAGGCATAGTTCGTATAGCAGCCCAACCAACTGTTAGCTGATATTTGAGAGAGGCATCTTCACATCTAACTTCAAGAAAACACTGAGAAGTGGTACGATTTGAAGGTACAGCTAGCTATTTAGCCCGAGATTAGCTAGAATTAACTCATTTACAGCTAAAACTAACATTTTTAGACTTTTTTTTAAATAATCTTTATTGATTCGACAAACAAGATTAAACTTGTTATGTTTTTGATGCTGGTAGCTAGGTTTTGTTAGCTATCTCCCTCTTCTTCCAGTCTTTGTGCTAAAGCTTAGCTAACCGGCTGCTATCTTATTTCAAGAGAGGTATCAATCCTCTCAACTAACGAATATAGACTTATATAGATTCCCCAAATGTCAAACTATTCCTTTAATGTTACAGTTCTGTGTAGGCTAATACATTTTAGGAATCTCGTTCGGACACAAATCACCGATTGTTTGCATGGCAGAGTCGTTTACCACTGTTCTGAACAAAGCAGGCAGCTATCTCGCTATCAGGTAGCTATCTGAAGTTTTGAGGCTGTCATACTTTAAGAAAACAACAAAAATCGGCACTATTTCAAGGAAAAGTTTGACTTACTGGGATATAAAGACAAATAGGCTACCACTCTCACGTGTTTTCAGTGGGCTACATATGAAGCTACAGCTAACCATTTAGCCTATATTTGACACAAACAGGGGTAAACAGCTAATTTACAGCAACTAGATTAAGACAAGATTTAACTCTTTAATTGGGCAGCATTTTTCTTGCCTGTAGCTGGTTGTTTTTATCTATGTCCCTCGGTTTCATGTCTTTGTGCTAAACTAGGCTAGCCGGCTGCTAGCGTCTTTTACAGAGTGATATCAGTCTTTTCATTTTACTTTCAGCAAGGAAGCAAACATACACCATTTCCCAAATGTCACACTATTCTTTTAGTCTTACAATTACGTGTAATTTGTTTCACCTTTCGTCTTGTCCGAACCAAAACCTCTCAAGTAATATAACGTGGTTGATTTGAAGTGAAACACCTTCTCGGAGATACAAACAAAGAGTGTAGCATTAGAAAGCCTTCAAATAGTTTTCCCTGAAGTCAGGAACAAACAACATCTTCCCCCTTCATATCTCACTCTGAAAGTTTGGACTTAGTCATCTTCACAGTGCCTGTCAAACAGTTCACTGCTTTGTCATTACTCATCACCGTGTCAGTCTGGGCAAAGTCAGAGGTGTCTTGGTTTATTATCGCATCTACCTCCATAATAAAGAGAAGTTTGTTTTGTTGCTTACTGCATTTTATCCTCTGTTCATGGCAAGAAATAATGAAACACATTTGTCAGTCTAAAGGAACACATAGTTCAGATGTTGCCTCGCACTTTTCAGTGTTTTATCATCCACGTGAGAAACAGGAGAGCCTGATGTACAGGACCTGATGTTTCCTGTCGTGGCTGCTTGTGTTTTGAAGCGCTGGGTTTTAATGGGGCTCTCGCTCAATGTTTCACTGTAAAGCGCAAGGACAGAAATAGCTAAACAATGCCTGGCGGCTAGAGGCTCGCATCCATAATGACCCCGGCCTTGTGATTGAAGAGGCCCCTCTAAAAGGCAGAGCAGGTGGAAGTGTAGGTGGTCTCCCCCCAGCACTCTCCTCACACTGCATATGCACACATAGCTGCCCCACAACCTGCACGACACACACACACACACACACACACGCACACACACGCAGGCACACTGCTGGTGTGTGCGCTGCTGTAGATGTTTTTCACTTCAATCCGTCTCACTCAAATACGCATATTTCACAGCTTCATCTCATCAGTTACCAGACCCTCTACACATGCAAAGTGGCCAAAGTGACTACTTCACAGGGAGGGAAATTTTACTTTATTCTATTTCTCTGTCACTTTTTGGAATATTCATGCTAATCACCAGCTATGACTGCACTTATTCCCAAGTTCCACTCATTTTAGTTAACATTTTGCAACTGAGCGGTATTCTTACACCTCAGTCTGAAGATTCCCCGGTAAAACAGAGCAGCTGTAGGGAGCCGTCAACTTTCTCTTCTGTTGTGAGTAATAGCGAAAGTTGTTCTCTCATCCCACTGACGTTCTGAGACGACGATGCGGTGGAAGTGACTGTTAGAGAGTATCTCCGCTCATCTATTCGAAAGGCTGCAACGCCCCGTGACACTAAATAGGAAAAGGAGTTTTCGGTGTGTTAAGACGCAGAAGAGACTTTAAGTGCAGACTTGGCCGGCACCTGTGCAGTCAGTTGGCTTTGTCTTTAACCCGCCACACAGGCACTTGATAAACTGACTCCTCGGCTCAGCCTTGGTAGTTACTCACATAGACGGCTGCTCCAACTGTGCGCATGTGTGTGTGTGTTTCCAGCTTCCATTTGATGTTATCTGGCTGCAACCTCTGCCAAGACCATGAGCGATCAGAATCGGTGACTCACAAACACTCCCGACATCTGATCCTGAATATGGGCATCTGTACGGCGGTGCACAATTCAAATGTAAGAGTAATTTTGGCATCTGAATGTGGTATTGGATAAGTAGATTGGTTTCTTTGTGCTCACTGACAGATAGGCGCAGATGTTGTGCGCAGATGATTGCATGCAGGTGGATCCGCGCGCAGATGTTCCTCTCTGCTGAGTGGGTCGAAAAACACGAGCGCACACTCTCCATGCTTGGATCCACATGAGCATGGAGTAGGTTGGGCATACTTCCATCATTTTCCCTGAGAAAGTAACAAAACGTTTTGGAAAACACATTGTTAAAGAAAGAACGAAAAATCTGTTTTTGTGCGACCATGCTCACAAACTAACCAACCAACAAACAGCTGGCAGCTGTGGCTCAGGGGTAGAGCCAGCATCTTGTTATCAGAAGGTCACTGGTTTAATTCCCCTGGTCTGCATGTCGAAGTGTCCTTGGGCAAGATACTGAACAAACTGCTCCTGATGTGCTGGTCGGCACCTTGCATGGCAGCCGCTGCCATCAGTGTATGAATGTATGAATTACTAGAAGTCACTTTGGACAAAAGAATCTGCTAAATTCTCTCAATGTAATTTAAATGCAACAAAGTGACACTGGTGGAAAAACATAACCTCTTTGGCGGAGGTGATGATTAGCTAGCTTCTTCTTAGCTGAGGACCCATAGTTTGTGGCGTGTGAGGTAGTGTAATGAAGTGTTTCTTGCCGAGGTCAGCGTCCCATCAAAATGATTTTGAAGCTGTTATGTTACAATAAAAATGTTGCACAGCGTTGCTTTAAAACACTGGCACCAATCTATTCCCCCCCCTTCTGTTGTTTGCTGTACTTGTTTTTTCTTTTCTTTCTTTTCTTGTTCTTCCCTTCCCCAACTTCTCTTTGTACCGCCTGCTTTCTCTCTTCTCTATCCCCATTTCACCTTTAACTATCCTTCTTTACAACATGCACCTGTGCTTCAACTCCCTGAAAATACAAAAATTTAGCCCACCATCTCTGATCCCCCCCCCGGATAACACAAACCACCTTGCCAATAGCCTTGATCAGAGGCACCATGTGCTCGCAACCACATTTGCTCACAGCAGGGGCAGCGCTTCAGACTGATGCATGCGTGAGTGCAGCCACTTAAACTGGGCCATTCAAAGCCATGTGGACCCAGCAGGTGCCTCTTCTACCCTCTTCTCTGCATACACAGCCCCCCCGCCTCTTTTTACTCCCCTTCTTCATCCTCCTCCCTCTCCCCTTGCTAGATAGGGTTAGCCATCCACCCACATCCGTGTATCAATTAAGAAGGATCAGAGAGCAGACCAATGTCCTGAGGCAAATCATCTGCAGGATCAAACCTAACCACATTAGCACTGACTCTTTCACACAGGTCGGCGCACTCGATCAGCTGGATGAGCGCCTCGTGTGCTGATGAATGGATGTCATCCAACGTCTGTCAGGCACTTTTCAACTCCCAGCTTGCATACGGCAGCGGGGAGGAAGTGGCATTGAACCTAAACTCTATTAGTATTGATTGCAATATTTGCGTCATTTCTTTTTCATTCAGCTCGGCTCGCTGTGGTGTACTCACGTCCCCGCTAACCCCGGTGTCCTTCCTCACAGACACGACTTCCTGTGCTGCTGTGGTAGTTGGGTTTTCACACAGGATGTTGAGGGGGCAGAGAGGATGTTCGAATTCTGATCGCATCCTGTGGTCGTGTGTGTTTGTGTACTTTTTCCTGTCTGTATGTGATATTAATTTCAGTGGAAGACGCAGATGACAAATGACAAACGTAAAAAATCCAACGTGTGAACTGATTGTGCCTGTGATAGGTTCCACCACTGCCATCAGAGGGCACAAAGGCTGAACAGATTACTAACACCTCATTTTCCAAAGGTCAGCCTTTCCAACTCCTACCAGTCTAACACGACTGAGGTCTTTTCCCTTTTGTAGGTGTATTTTATATCTGGCATATTTCTGATACTAGGATTTAGATGTTTTTTTGCCAAATACGAACATTTTTCACCTTAGAAACTTAACATTTGCAACAAGCATAGCTTCAAACGATTTCCATCAACTTGTTCCGATTTCTTAAGCCTTTGACAGGAAGTTAATACACTAGAGAACAAACAGGGCGACTGGTCGGTAACCACTGGAGCTCCGGCGGAAGACCACCCCACAAATCCCACGAGAACGCTACTTGTTGCGTGTTCTGGCAACAAAACAAGCATGGATGGCAATCAGCAGCTTGCACTGTTTACTTGCAGTGACATTTGCGCTGGAAAAGGCCAGAAAATAAGGAGAGTAACAGCACCCAGCGTTTGGCTGGGATCCTAGATGGAATTCTGCGGTCGACGTGGACCATTTAGCCTACAGAGATGAACACGCTTTATTTAACAGCCACTTCCGCCAGACTAACACTATATAAAAAAAAAAACTCCCTCCTAAATTTCAATGCTTTTTTTGCGTGATATTAAAATACTGTCCTTCAAAAGTTACAGCCACTAGCTCAACTGAATCACTCAAGCATACTTTAATGACGTTGTTTTTGGCTGATCATATCTGTGTCAAAGTCACTGCTTTCACCTCTCCACCTCCTGCAGTAAGGAGGATGGTGTTCAAGAAATTTCCCCCGAGCACCCACCTGTTTAAATTTAAACTGCTGTTTTCCGAGTCAGTTTTAAGTGGTAGCGCCTAAACAACGTGTTTTTTTGTTTTTTTTTTGTTTTATCTGAATTTCCAACCCAGTCAACTTAGCAGCTTGATAATTCTTTTATGTTTGAGAGCACAAGTCAGAACAGAAAGTGTCTGACTTAGAAATCAATGACTTAGTTAAGAGCATACATATTAACAACTAGGGATAGTATTTCTGAGCCATCAGCTAACACGCTAGGTTAAGATGGTGAACGTTTATTGTCAGCATGCTGTTATTGGCCCAAAACCACAGCTGAATAGCTACAACCCATTCATCAGACTACATGTTGGCAATGTATGTTTCTGAAAACCACTGATATGCTGAATCCTTTCATTCTTTCGGTTACATTTTCAGTTCTGTGTTGTGACAATGGTCTGCTAATGGTCTGGTTAGGCTCAGGCAAAATTCTACTTAGGTAAAGATCACGTTTTGGCTTAAAATACACATGCAAGGTATCGTTTGCAGTAACATTAACTGTGAACATTTATTCTGGCAACTGGGCTGCATAGACTCTCAGTCTTGTTTAAAATGTAAATACACTTAAACCGATCATAAGCCCATTCCCAAACACCAAATGAGCTCAGTTGTCTAATTTAAAAAGGGAGGGAAATGGCGCCATAGTCACTTACCAAGAGCAAGAAAGAAACAAACACAAAGCAACACAGACAGACAGACAGACAGGCAGAGATTCAGACAGACGGGCAGACGGACAGGCAGGCAGGCAGAGACCCAATGAGAGGAGGCCGACAGGAAGGATACAGGCCCACAATGGCTTGTCTGCCAGAGTGCCAGAATATCAGAGAAATAGGAAGAACTCCATGAAAAGAAAGGAAGAACAGGAGCCACGGGGTCAGACAGAACACAAACCTCAGACTGGAATACTTCACACAGTTTCCATTTAACCAGCCGTTATTTTTTTCCCACCGGCGGCATTGTTACGGAGCGAGAGCCTGAAACGCCGCAGACAGCCTCGGTCAAAACAGGACAAAGGTCACGTTTTTGTTTCCGACAGCGGTCCGTCGAGTGAGAGGTGATTGTGTGGCGTTGCCCTCGGATGACACCAGAGGGTTTTACAGGAATGTCAGAAATGTTCGTTTTAATGTATCGCCATTTGTTTGTGCATTCTTCGGTGTGTCTGTGTGTGTCTGTGTGTGTGTGTGTGTGTGTTCGCACTGCTTGTTTGTGTCATTGGGGAAAATGTGTGTGGGTGTACTCCAAGCCCTAGGAATAGCATTTGCGTCGTAAATGCTCTGTTTAAAACAATCAATATCCACTCTGGTTGATACACTATAAAAGAACATGAAGTGTGTGGTTCGATGTGTGTGTGCGTGTGTGTGTGTGTGTGCGGCTGTGCACTTTTTTCTGATGGGAGCCCTGATGCGGCAGGGTGAGTGTGCGTGAGCGTGTGTGTGGGCTGCAGGGCCACCCTCTGATCGTCTCCTTGGCAGCCGCTGTGCTGAAGTGCTCTTTGGGTGCTGAAGAGGGCCTCCCAGAACGAGAAGAAACACACACACACACACACACACTTTATCAGAGCTGACAGCCTCTTTTTCTTCACTACACTTGGACCAGAGCAGCATCGCCTAGATGCATCTCTGCAACTTTGTGCCATGTTATGATGCACACACACACACACGCGCGCGCTCGCACGCACCCATGTTCATGCACACAAATCCGCACATGAACCCAGCCCGGCTCCCTCCCTGCCTCCCTCCCTCCCTCGTTCGCCTCCCCCTTGTGTTTGATGTGGTCTTTGGAG
>OMLP01004167.1:10175-30494 GCA_900302685.1 Spondyliosoma cantharus | reverse complement strand
TAAATGGAGACACACTTTACAACACTTGTCACATTCAGCCATTCACACACACACACACACACACACACACACACACACACACACACACACACACACACACACACACACTCATAGGCTTTTAGTATTTTTTTGAATATGAACTTAAACCTGCTGTGCTTGTACTTGGGAAAGCGGGCTTACTCTTGACCTAAATGCACAACTTTTTAAGGAGGAACCACATGTTTCCTGTTTCCTGAATGAATGGCTGCTGTTATTTAGTGTCAGCTGTTTTTTGTAATAGTCTCTTCAGCAGAGTCAAGAGTAAAATGAAGGAGAGGAAATGCTCATTAAAATGATCTAAACGAAACACTCTTGTTCCATGCCTTCCCTAAATTAGACTGCTCATAAGTTTCCCCCTGTAATTTGTGTCTCTTTAATGATTGTCTTTCTTTCTCTGTGTCCAGGTGTTTGGCCTGGGATCCGTGGCCCAGGTAGTGACAGGACGGGGAGCGTTCGGAGAGTACATCAGCATCAACCTGGGTTTTGCACTGGGTGTTGCCTTGGGGGTCTATGTCGGAGGGCAGGTCTCAGGTATGAGAGCTGACATTTAAAACCGGACTCCTATGAATTCATCACACATCACCATCATCTGACACAACACCTCTTCTTGCTTTAATCCTCTGTCAGGGGCTCACATGAATGCAGCCGTGTCATTCACAATGTGCGCCTATGGCCGCCTTGCTTGGAAGATGCTGCCTCTGTATGTTTTTGTGCAGCTATTGGGGTCATTTCTGGCAGCAGGGACAATTTATGCTGTATACTACGGTGAGGAGACACACAGAATCTTATACATTTACTTCTCCATCTCCTAATGCCAGACATATATCTAACAACATCTGTCTTCTCAATGTTGTTTCCATATACAGAAGCCATATATGACTACTGTGGAGGAAACCTCACAATAACTGGTGTTAAGGCCACAGCGGGTATCTTTGCCACATACCCTGCACCGTACCTCTCCTTGTTGGCTGGATTCATTGACCAGGTAGCCATGAAACTGCATTTAAGGATCTGCACTAACCATTTTCCTTACTGTACTGTCTAACACAGTTATCTCAGCATGCATTTACATGTGGTGTTTGTGCTGTGTGTGTGTGTGTGTGTGCCAGGTGTTTGGCACAGCCATGTTGCTGCTGTGCCTTACTGCTCTGTCTGACCAGAGGAACAAACCTGCAGCAGCGGGCAGCGAGCCCGTTGCAGTGGGTCTCCTGGTACTGCTCATTGGCATTTCCCTGGGCAGCAACAGCGGCTACGCCATCAACCCCACCAGAGACATCGCACCCAGGGTGTTCACTGCCATAGCAGGCTGGGGCACTGATGTGTTCAGGTAGGAAGGATGTTTTGGCTCGAATGAGAGGTTTTGCTGAACATGACCTTAACTAAGGGTCAGTCACAAACATCTCTGTTAATTATCAACTGACCAAGGTTGTTTATGCACACACATTTTAAAGGGTAACTTCAGTATTTCTAAATCTAGACTCTATTTTTCCATGTCTTTGTGTTTAAGTGACTAATGGACACAACAGTTTTTGGGATTGGTTCCAGTATTGAGCAAGAGCTCTGCAGCCATGCAATCTGCAATGTAATCCCTCCGGGTCATTGTGCCCCATTAATGTCCATCCACTAAAAGTGCTTGTTTTTGCAGGCTTGGGTTGTTATTCTACGTGTCTGACAACATTATGGAAAGGATCCCAACAAAGATAGACCTTTGCGTCAATAGAATTTTAGAAACACAATAGAAACACCTTTTTGTTTATCCAGGAACAGATGCTATCACCCTCGCCAAAGCCACCAGACTAACAATGTATTTTTTTAAATCACTGTAAACACATTTGATTAGAACTTTACAGTCACTTGGACACAGAAACATGGGAAAATAAAGTTATCATTTAAGAGGCTATTACTAGTTGTTTCCAACAATGCAAATGGTTAAACGCTTGATTTAAATATTTCTGCAAAATAATTGTTTTTGATTAGCCATCTGTCTTTGTCTGCACAGGGCTGGAAATGGGTGGTGGTGGGTGCCTCTAGTTGCCCCCCCAATCGGAGGAGTATTGGGTGCAGGGATCTATAAGGTCTTTGTTGAAATGCACCACCCTCCCTTCTCTGAGCAGGATGAGGCGCTGGTGGAGGAGGAGACTGCCCCCCTGGGGAAGAAAGAAAACATCTGTGCAAACGAATGTGTCTGAGACACGAGTGTATCCCTCGCAAAGCCCCGTGAAACATTCCATGATAATGAAGGGTTAAAAGATAGACCAAAAACAAATTGCTTCAATGGGGACAGAAGGACTTTTGCAAAAATAAGACATGGACCCAAATAAGGGTTTGTAATATCTTGGTCAATTCAAATTGATGAATCTGTTATAGGAAGTTCATTTCATCATCGACCTCAGTTACTCAACCTGACTCAACAGGTTCTTTACTTGTGAGAGACTGCAACATATATAAAATACACATTAATAGATATTCTATTCTTTTTCTATTATATACCTAGGAGCAGCAACACACTTTTATTTTCATTATCATTATCAGTGACATCTTCAGATTGCTTTTTTTTGTCCAACAAACAGTCAAAGGCTGAAGGAAAAGCAGTAAATCCTTACATTCAAGAAGCTGGAACTGGCAAATGTTTCACATTTTTGCTTGAAAATTGACTGAAACAATGAATTTATTATCAAAATAGTTGGCAACTAATTTTCTTTCAATCGACTAATCATTTAAACAGCTTCTCATTGCAGCTCTAGACATCTATGGCTTATTGTTCCTATATATGCTAGTTAAAGTAAGTATACTGAAACCAAAATATGCCATTTTTATGCATGGAACATGGAAAATGAAAAAAAAAAAGGTTGCTGTCTTTTATTTCATGTTTTTATTGAGATGATAGCAGCTGATATAAACGTATAAGACACCATAAAATGTCAATCAGTAAAATAATCAACAGGAGGTCGCTTCCATGAGACAGGAAACTACAGTGCATGTAACAGTAAACAGCCCCCATACATTGCACTTAAATAAACATTTATTTCTAAAAAAATAAATAAAATAGGAACAGTAGAAGTGGCTCCTCGCAGCTTGAAAGGGCAGCAGCACAACCAAAGATAATTTACACATTCATCTTTCCAAGTATCTGGTGCACAGCAGCCTAAAGTGAGAATGTGTAAATGTGTCTTGATTAACTATGTAGGAGCTTCAGAGTACTTGAACCAAAAACTTAATCCTAAATGTATATCAGGTCTGCACAGTAGGATACCTTTTGCATTAAGACCTCTAAATGGATAAAGCTAAGAAACGCTGGAATGAAGCCTCCTCACATCACTTCATTTTTATGTATGTGAAGTTTACAGAGCATCAGCAAGGGACTGCGGTGATGCGATGGCCAGTGACCGACCCCTAGCTGGATGGTTCATTGCCAGTATTTGATAATGCAACATGTAATTTGGTTGAGATTTGCATGCACCCTCTGCAGATTCAAGTGATCATCTCATTTTGAGTTTAAGACTGATACAAGTCTACAAGCACTTTCACAGTATTATGTTCATTCTTCCTGTTTCCTGCAATTTTACAGTTGCATAAACATGGAATCATGTCACTTGTACTATGCTGTGTATTAGCACTTGTATAAAATACCAAGTATTGTATGTATATTATTGTTGTATGATATATAAAACATTGAATATGTGCAAGTGACAATAATTGCAAATATAAACTTGTACAGTGTCTTTATAGAGTGGAAGTGAGTCCTTGCTTGTTACAGCAGTGGTACCATTTGTTTCTACATGTCAGTATTATTTGTGCTGTGTCATCAGCGCATCATCATCTTTTATAAACTGGCTATTATTACCACTAGATGTCACTGGTGACCACTGTGTTAAATGAGGCTTCCAATGAAGAATGTACTGGTGATGCAATTGCCTGGAAAGCCTCAGTGCAACAGAAAGCCTTGTTTCTCCATCACTAACAATCAGCAGTGAACGATAAGCAAATATAAGATCCTCAAAATTATCTCTTGTGTTTTATAATCACCTCTGACATATAATCAAGTCAGACACACATTTTCAGACCAGTGCAGCCTTGTGTTGAGCTGAAGAAAACGCTGATTATGCATCTATTTAGACATGCAGCATTCCCAGCTTAGTTTTGAACGGGATGCTCTCACGGAGATTACAGCTGCTATCACACCAGTTACTGACTGAATAGCAGACTGCTCTTCTAAGCCATGTTTGCTGTATGGACAATAGAGTTCTTTGAAATGTTTTCCTCAGATGGGAACAGTCTCACCGCTTTGCACCAGAGTGTTTTCCTGCGCTGCCTTGGCTCTTGGCTGTGCTCCCAGAACTGCCCTGAGTCGACTGCTTCTTCTTGAGGACGGGTACCTTGGCTTTGCCTCTGAAGGCCTTTGTAGGATCCAGTTTGTTGAGATAGGAATCTCCAGCAGGATCGGCAAAGCTGAGCTCAGTGCTGAAAATCAGCGGCTGGTACAGTGACGCCCACTGCTGTAGAGGGAAGAGGAGGCAGATAGTTTACAATATTGTTTATAGTTATGTGGTCCAAAAACTCATTACAATGTCCATTTTAAAATTAGAACTGTAGAGACTACAGAGACATTGCAACATCTTTTTACATCTGAAATAGGAAATCTGTGAGGTAGTAGGATTTTGCAATTTCTTTGATGGAAAATACAGCCAACATTGTAGTATATTGTAAAGGAAACATTATTCATAAACTAATATATTCACCTGCAACGACTTCGAGTGCAATATTAATTGTGTAGGTTTTGTAATTATACAAAGCCTACAACACAATTCAATACAATTCCAAAGTTGGGACGCTGATTAAAACATAAATAAAAACAGAATGTAATCAAGCAAACCAACCGTGTTTACTGACAACAGTTTAACAAAGGGTTCCTGAGCCCATTTAGTTCTATAATTATATATAATGTGTTTAACAAAGTGGTGAATCTCGTCCCATACTTGCTTATGAATGACTGAACCTTTCGAGGGCGGCCCCTTTCACACCCAGTCATGATACTATCACCTGTCACCAATGAACCTGTTTAGGTGTGGAATGTTCCAAACAGGTGTTTGTTGAGCATTCCACAACTTTCACGGTCTTTCATTGCTCCTATCCCAACTTGTTGAAACTTGTTGCTGGCATCAAATTAAGCATGCTCATCAAATCAATGATATATGCCAAAGCAAATGATCACATTGTGTTTTATTCATGTTTTACAAAGCGTCCCAACTATTTGGGAATTTGGAATTGTATATCAGAAATAGGAAATTTGAGAACGAGCAGTAGGATTTATTTTCTTTGTGTAATAGTCATATTGTCAACGTGTTAAATCAGCCAACATTGTAGTAAATTGTAAAATAATTAATAAAATATTACATAAAGTCATAAACAAATGACTTCAGATAGAATGCAAAAAAAGAAATGTGAAAAACAGATAATGCAGCTAAAAAGTACTAGACTAACTTAAAGTTTTGCAAATGCCATTTTAAACCACAACACAGGGCCTTTGACAGAGTGACACTTTACTACCTTGGCCTGAGGGCTGGGACCATAAGGGGTGAATGCATATTGCCACTCCGGCAGACCGAGGTGGGTGATCATCAGTCTGTAGTAGGAGGTGAAGGTTGCTGTCAGAAAATGCCAGCACAGCGAGCGGTCAAGGAACCAGATTTCACTCTGCTGGGCTACAACGCCTGGAAAACACAAAGAACGACAACTTGATGAAGAAATAAAAACATAGATAGGTTATGTATTTGAGTATGAATCATTTTTAGCTTAACGTTTTCGTGTGGAGATATAATTAATGATGCAATTTGTGAATACAAACAGAACACCTGAGGTGCAGTTCTTGTAGACTAGGCACACTTTGCCATTCCCACCACAGGAATCCAGCTCGAAGATGCGGCTCCGGGAATCAAAATGTGGTGCAGCGGGAGCACGCCCTGTCCCAGGCAGATAGCATTAATGAATCCTGAATAAATATTTACTTTCCAATCAACATTTCATTCATTAGCCTGCTTTCTGCACAGCTGAGCACACAAACAGACTTAATCAAACTTGACATGCTGTAATTGTTGAGTTAAGCCCACATGAGGATCTGACAGGTGAGGCGGCTTACCACTTTCTGTGTTGCTCTCCTCCCAGTCCAGGTCGACCAGCGAGGGTGCATTCGGTAGAGAGAATATAGCTACTGGCTGGAGCAGTGGGCACAGCCTGGCCACACTGTTTATCATCATGCATCCTAAGGGAACGCACTCATCTGAAAGACACACACAACCACACACTTATGATTGTATCACAGTGCTGAAAAAAAACAAAACTGCAAGGGCAATTTGATTTTACCTGTGTCATCTAATCTTAATAGTAGCCTTTAGTTCAAATAAATCAAGACTTCTATGGGAATGGTATTATTACAGGCACAACATAAAACTAATAAGGCCACCTACTGTCTAGTTTAACGCTCCAGGTTAGTGTAAATCCATCAGTTGTCAGATAGAAATCTCGCAGGTCCTCTGGCAGAATACAAGTGTTTTTCTGAGGAACAAACAGAGCATGTTCATTGTGTCAGACACCAGACCACGTCTTTATTGTCTCTGAGGTGTAAAATGTTTCACCTGTTCCCATGACAGCAGGCTCCTCTTCTCTGCAGGCTCCCTCTCTGCAAAACGCACATCGGCCACACCCGGCATGTTCTCTGGCACAACAGGGACAAATGCATCACATTCATTAACAGCCATGTAGGACGTCAATCTGCCTGCTAGCTTGCTAGTTTCAGAGCAAAAACCATACTACACACCGAGTATTCGAGTGATACCAAGCGTCAGTCTCTCAGCTACACCTTTAAACACCAAGCTTTCTTTCAGCTCCTCCATTTGGAAGATAGCAATTACAAATTTGTACAAAACCCTGCGAGCATCCTCTGCTGCAACCTGCCCTGTGTCGTTCACCTCTATCTAAACAGCTCAGCTGGCAACACACACAGGAAGCGACAAGTGCAGCTTCGACGCACGATTGACACATATAAGAGCCAATAGAAAGCTACCTCTCTACAGATTAGCCAATTGGATGTCCGGTTGAAGGAGAAAGGCGGGGCTACAATTCCTTAGCAACGCTTGGCTCTGTGGGAGCGGTGGCGGTTGTTTCAACATGGCGGCAGCGGCAACAAGAAGTGAAAATTCTGGGATATTTTGGATGAATGGCGGTATGCTTACTTTTGACTAACTACATTCGGTTTGTTGTCCATTGCTCATTTGTATATACCTTGTAGAAAGTTATAAAAGTTTTCGAAAGAATCTCACGAATGTTACTTTTGCGTCAATGCTAGAAAGTTCTTATTTCTGAGGAAGTGAGACAGCTAGCTTGAAGTTAGTCATCTAACGTAGCTAGTTCATTTGACTTTAACTTAGCTGTCTCATTTACATTATATTTTATAAGGAACCTCGGTGCATATAGTGCTTGCTGTTCTTACTATTCAACCCTGTTAAGTTTCCAAACGCGGCTGAGCTCACCGCAATACAAAGGCCATCTGCAGTAACGTTATCTATATAGCGAGCTTTTGTTTAGCATCCGAGGGAAGCAGTTGTTTGCGAAGACCAGTAAACTAGCGAATTGTTGATTTGACGTTTAGCTTTAGGAAGCAGATACTTTAACAAAATTCGTTCTCTTTGACTTGTTCACACAGTGTCAGATGAGGAACAGCCTTTGGCGTTTGTCCCTGGTGAGTATCAGTGACACTGGACAATTTCTGAACACAGTGTGAGATAATTGTGCGCCCTCATGTACAAGTGGCATCCTCTTTTTTTGGCTCAGGTGTAGATAGAGAGGTGAAGTCTCAGAGTCCATTCAGCGTTGGACCAGGCAAAACCAGTACTTTCAGTAAAGGCGGTGTCAAGATTCGAAGCAGGCGTATCACTGACAGCAAGAATAACGTCACACTAAAGAAAAGTGGCAAGAAACAGAGCCACTTCCAAAGTGAGCACTCTGGGGTTTACACCAAGGGGAATGTGTCTGTCCATCACAGTGCTGCTGGAGCTTCAGAGCACTCGCTCTCTCAACCCACTGGTGCTTTTCACCCCTCCACACAGGTAAACAATTGTTTTTGTTTGGGCTGTTTTTCTCTACCCTCCATGGATGTAAAGCATATGCATAATCTGAATACGGACTGACTTTAATTACTAGCTTCTGTTACATCTTCTTATACTTTGTACAGGGAATGTCTGAGACAAGCGGAGCTAAGAGCCTGGTCTGTTTGAAGGACCTCTGTCCTGAAGACAAGCGCAGGATTGCAAACCTCATCGAAGAACTAGCCAGGTAACCAGTAGTATACCACTGAACTCTAGGATAATGTTAAAGTTCATATGAGTAGAACAATGTAAGGTGATACCTGATTGAAATACTTAATTTTGTTTTGCCGTTTTCCTTTCACACATTTCTGTCTTGTTCTCCAGAGTGAGCGAGGAGAAAGAAGAATCGGTGCAGCGTTTGAAAGATGAACAGGATAACTTTGAGCGCAAGATCCAGCAGCTGGAGCAGCAGAATGTGATCATAGCACAGGAGAGAGAGAGTATCCTTTTGAAATATCTTAACTAACAAAAACACAGAGTTACACTCTCTCACCCAACACTTTTTACAGTGGTGGGGAAGCTGATTTGCTGTATTTGTCATTATGTTTTATTAATGAAACACTAGGGCATTTATTGTGCTTTTTTCAAATAACAAACTGGTTCATAATAGAACAGTGAATCAATGCACTTGACCCATGGTGGTTTAAATTCCTCTTTTTTGAATCACCTTCAGAGAACATGTCTATGTTTAATTATGAGATGATTGCTGTTGGAAACATTGTAGTAAGTGAACTGCTACAGCTACAGTAAAATGTGGTGCACTGTAATGACGAATACAGAGGTCCCTCGGGAATTCCAGACTATGATTGGTTTGGTAGATGTTACCATATGTTTAAATAAGTTATGCTCGAATTTCATGAAGAGATGCACATAGCACCTGGTTTTAGGAACTAGACTGATAGCGCTACAGTAGAGTATAGTGTGGCACTGACATTGTTTCATTCTTTAAAAAAGATCTTTTGTTTCACCAAGAAAAATGTCAAAGTGGTCCAAAAAGGTGTAACATTGAACAAAAGTGATTTCACTGATTTGATTCAAGGGAAGGACTAGTCAGCAGAATCAGTTGATGTAGTATTTTGGCTGGCTGTGGTACACAGTTGCATATATCTGCAAGTTCAACAAATGTTTTATTTCAGGATATATTTTGTTCTTTGTGCTATTCCATAAGAAAGTCTGTAGGGGGCAGTGTTGTCTTAGGTAAGGCCATGTACAGTGTTTGGCCCAGTACCTTCAATTTGATCCAAGAGACAAAGAAATAGAGCAGACTCATTTAAATTATTTGATGCCTGCTGCAGTTGTCTTTTCCAAGTGCTTGTAGCTTATCCACTGTTGTGCACAGAATCAATTTCATGGTTGGAGTGGTGGCCCGAACCATCTAAATCATTTTATCATCCAAAGATGAATTTTGATATTTACTGAGAAGACTATGACTGTGTGCTTTCACCAGCAGGTTTTGTTACCCTCCCTAAATGTTGAACGCTAACTGCAGAATATCACTCAGTTCCTCCTTACAAAATGATATCAGGTGGGTCACCAGCTGTTTTACAGATTGACTAGCACGAGGTTACAACTGAAATTCATACAGCGATAGTATGCTATTTATTATACTACACAACCCGCCTACTGTCTTATAACAATTCCACTCAGGTCAAATGAGAGTATGGCCAGCAGTCAATTTAGGTTAAAAACACTGCGAAATATGAAGAGTAATTGACCCGGCTGGTAAATTGCACGATTGGCAACGGCGGCGGGGAAAATTAGGAAAGCACAACTCAATTAAAGGCACTTTGGCTCGGAGACTTGGCATTTACACCAAACTTCTAAACTCCATTAAAAAGGTATTTGAGGGGAAAAAGTGTTTGGATCCAAGCACCTCAGGGGGGATAACGCAGTCTTTTAAAAGTGCGTGCAAGAGTCATGAAGGCTGTTCTCAGGCATAAGGTTCCAGCACTTCTCTGAAAGGTTAAGGAGACACCAAAGGCAAACGCACTGAATGAGAGACTTGTCAAGTTTAATTCCATTACGCCTTGGCTTATCTTATCTAACCAAGATTCAGTGTTGTCAGGGGTATAAAGAATATAGGGCTATACCTTGCCCCCAAGCCACTGAGGATGAGAGGGAAAAAGCAACCTTGATATTTTGCTGTTCAGCTGACATTTGGAGACGACTGGCACACAGGACTGAATCCGTCTTTCAGATAGGAGGGATGCCTTTTGTACTTCAAGGCATGTTGGCATGGGCAGGCGACAAGGTGGCGTTACTAACATGGTGCACCGTGTCCAGAACAAGGCACAGCAGGTGCTACAGCTAATACCATTTATTGAGTTCAAACAATTGGAGGGAATCCTGAGGCCATGGAGAGAGGGGAATAACAGTCCTGTTAGGGTATGTCATTGAAAATGCTACATGTTGTGATAGAGGATTGCCAGAGCTAAATCCATTTTTACCCTCCCATGTATTGGATGGATGATGTTTAGAATGTGGAAATCTGGTATTATCTAGTTGTTCTGTGTGTGAAAAGATTGTTAGCTCTTTGTCTTTTTACAGATTAAGCCCCTAGTATTCCTTAATGTCAGCTCTGTGGGTATTGTCACGATCTGGTGTGGGTGTTGTGTGTCTTCCCTTTATCCTAGGACTGAATGATGTGGTTGAAGCTGTGTGCCATGTAATGATTACTCTATTGATTAGCGGTGTTAAAAAACAAGCTCAACTTAATTCTTTCTTTATTAAATCTCTACCGTCTAACTACTGTTGGCACAGCTAAGAAATATGGCAAATGCTGTTTTTGTTTGTATTTTCGTGAGCCCTCCATTCTACAAAGCCAAACATTAGGAAAGTTTCTAACCATGAACAATGATGTACAAATCAAAAAAAAAAAAAAAATCATGTACAATGAACCAATCACAGGCTTAATGTGAAATTAATAATGCATAATGCCTTGAATCTAGAATCAAGGACGAGTTTGGTCATTTAACCAAGTTGTTGTTGGCACACCTTTACTACGTACATCATATTGGATTTTTGGCTTTGTGAATTGTGGGTATGTGCATGGATGGTGACATGTTGCATAGGCAAGATCATTTCTAACGATAAATGTGTTACTTTTAAGGTTCTGTCTACAAAATTAAATGGCTGTTGCATTTTAGTTGTCTTAGCAGTGAAGATGGCTGAGAATAGTTGTGATGAGGGGGCTTTTCTATGTTTGGTCTCAATTTTAAATGCATTTTCAAAATAATTGTTCGCTGACATGCAGAGCTATTTATTGGTTTATTGTGTGCCTTGCACTCACATCTCTTCTCCAGATTCAGTAGTATTGAAGCAGTTATGTAAACTGTCTTCTTCTATTAATTCCCCATCATTGCCTCCCTACACTCACATTTATACACATCAGTCTCCACCCCCGTCTCTCTCACATTCCTGCTCAGGCTCAATCTGTTTGGCACAGTGCGCTAAAGCAGGCTTTAAAATATGCCCCCCTCCTGTGCAAATTTGTTCCACCTTGAAGTGGATTTCATTATTTCATTTGAGCCCCAGTCTGACAGGGAAGTGAATCATTTTGACAGGCCCCGTCTGAAACCTCTTCAACCCAAGCCCTTGATTCTGAGTATTTTTGGAGCAGGGGGAGGAGTAAGTCATTGTTGGCACTTTGCAGCTCTGATGTAAACTAGGGGCTTGCAGAGTACTTGGCCCCCATTGGCTGGTGTCCAAGGCTGTGGAGGAAGCGTGTTTAGCGTGGCGACGGGCAGAGAGGTGGAATCTTATCAGTGTCGCTCCACTCGGTTCAGATTACCTAGCACTTGCTGTCCAGTGACTGTGTCAGTTTGTCAACACATTAACACACGTTACCTTCATTTATGACTACGATGTCGCAGTCATGTTGGAGCTATAGCACCGATAAAATGTATGTGTGTATTTTGGTTTGTTGGTCCGTGTCATACCTGGTTTATATTCCAGTGTACTGTACGCTTTCTTTGTGTCTATTGGGAAACATTTGTTTTAGGCTTAAGAAATCATATGGAAATAATGTTTTATGCGAATAATTTGAAATATGAGCAGTGTGCATTTTTCATTTCAACACACAACTCTGTATCTTGCTGCATAAACATATTCAGTATCTCCCCCCTCAATGCCTGTATTCTTACTGCATAAATAGACCCACCAGCGCAGGTTTACATGATGTGATGTCCTTGTGATGTCCTTAAGCTTTCCATATAGAACTACTTCCATGGACATTATCAGTGCAGCGCTAGAGCAGCCGTAGTTAGATGGAAGGTTTCTTCACATTTTCCCCAATGTTTATGGAAGCTGCTGCATCGCATTTGTCTGGTGTCTGGCGCTCAATTCTGAGTTGTTCCCACTCTCTTCTCTTCCCCTCTGTTTCATTTCCTCAGCCTGATTGAAGTCTTCTAACAGCCAAAGCGTTTTCTTATGGAGTGTTCCGCCAACTATTCCTTCAATAAGACTCTACTTTGAACTTTGATTTTCTCTTCAAATGGGGGGCTTTTTTTTTTTGCCCAAACGAATGCTGAGAAACTCATCAGCTGGGGGAGTGGGTCCACCATCAATGAAAAGATATGACTTGGAGGAACACACTTTAAGGTCAGCTTGGGTGGGTGGGAGTGTGTGTACTACTTGCTTTATTGTAGTGTTTGTGTGTGGGCTGTTTACAGTGCAGGTGGGGGAATTTGTGCTCCTGTGTCTCGCTGTGTTTGTGCGTGTGTGTACTAGAAAGAGTCAGAGTGAGGTCGATTATTGAATGTGTGTGAGTGTGTCTGCGTGTAGTCTCTCCATTCTCATGCTCATTATCTTTGTATGTGCTGGTGTGGTGTGCTGCTGCCACTGTCATTAGTGGGCTCCTGAGGCGCAGCAGTAGTTCCGCTCCAGATTAGTTTTCTCGTGTCTGCCAGCTCTCTGTCTGGCAGATAGCCTGGCGCGGCACTGCCCAGCTCAGCTCAACACAGCTTGGCCCGACCCAGATGGTGAAAGCTCTGTGCCACAACAACAACTTTGATTTTGCTGGCCTCTTCTCCCCCCTCTGTTTTCAACTTTCCTGTTCTCTGTACTTTTCTGGTCCAGTATGTAATTGATTGCAGAAACAAGGGTTTAATTCAGATTGTCAATCTAAATCTAACAGCTATCTTTTTTCCATTTAAGCTGCAAAAGAGAACTTTTTCCTAAGCTGAATGGCTATTGTGCACAAAGTTACCTTCTCTGTAGAGCCACACAGTTATTTCGCTGTAGAAGTCATACAGTTTGAACATAGTCCAGACAGTTTTCTTTTTTACTTTGTAAAGCGATTTCCTTCAAAAATTCTTATCACCTGCCACTGCATTCCTGTATGGTGAGGACTACAGAATCTGAATTCTGTGCCGAGCTCCTGGCACTATGTAATTGCATCTTCTTACTTATTTATTAGCATCTCACATTTTCATGGGACCCATGTTCAACTTTATTTCAGTCGAATCCATTTAATGTTCTGTTGTGTACTTGTTGTTTAACTTTGTTAGTTACTTAACCCTTGATCCTTCAGGCATGCAGCAGCAGTATAGAGAGTGTCAGGAGCTGCTTGGGCTCTACCAACAATATCTCTCTCAGCAACAGGCCAAACTTAACCAGTCCATTGCCCAACTCAGCCAGGAACAAGCCCACAGCAAGGTAAGGAATGGAATAGAATGGCTATGTGGTAGATTGTAGCGAGTGCATCTTGCAATGAAACATGATGCCCCCCCCGCTGTGAGCTTTATTCAGAGAACACCCCTGTTTGTCATCCATGGAGCACAAAAATATCCAGTAGAAACATATGCAACAACACATTGTCCCATGGCCAAGTGCCATAATAAAAATTCATAACAAATCACGACAGAAGACTACTTCAGTCACCGGTTCGATATGACTATAACATAGCAAAAACTCTCTCAAGGTGACACTTCAGAGGCGAAGACGCCTCTCTGGCTTCAGCCTCTGTAAGAATAAATGACTTGGCCAACCTCATTGTCCCGCGGTGGCTCTGAATAATGTGTGTTTGCCTGCTCTCTGACCCTCAGCAAATTAGTCACAATCTCTTCCCCAGTCAACTGTAAGATGGGCTTTCCTCCTTATGTTTATCTCATAATGTTCCTGACCTTGGCTTACCTGCCAGTTATGCTCAGTTGACAGTTGTCCTCTAAATCTTGTGGCCCCTGTCCACTTCCCCGTTTTGAAGGATGATTTGCATTTGTGCAGCTATAAACCCCAGCCCTTCTCTAACACCATGTCTACACAAGTTGCGTAGAGAAAGCAGCTTGTTCCCTGTCGTTTTCTGTACAGGATGTGTTCAGTTAAGGGTGTACGATCTGGCCAAAAGCTGTTATCATGATAAAAAAAAAAACACAACAAAACATAACAATATTTTTTCAAAGCTTTGAAATGCCCCGTCAACTATAGCCAAACTTGAAATGGCCTATGACCTTCTCCGTTTCGCACATTAAATCAATACTGTATTAAAGATGGTTCTGGTTCCAACCCATTTTGGCAGAAGCTCCCCATACGCCATGTTTCTAGCTATAATTCAGGTTGCATTGCCCCTATGTCCAGGCACAGTTATTTTGTGTACACAATCATTGTAGAAACCAGCTTAAAATGGAAGAAGAGAGACTTAAAAGATGCTCTAGGTTGCGGTACCCCTTATAAGTGCATATGAGCTTGTGTTGAAAAGCTCTTGCAAGCACATGGTGAGAGTGTTTACTGCACATTGCAACATGAGCAAATTAGGCTTGTTAGTGACTCCATTGTTGGTAAATTTGAATTTTGTAGCTCAGCTCTACATCAAGGTTTTATGGAGCAGTCTACCATTTTTGGCTGAAATATTTTGGCTGAAATACTCCATCAGTTTTTCAGAGGCTGCCTAAATTGGCCAAAATGCATTCATTGTCCTCTTTGTTCTCTGTCCAGGTGCTCAGTTGTGAGGAAGCCCCCAGCAGAGCCTCTACTAGCAGAGCTAATGGCTCACTCTTTGATGGCTCATACCTCAGCCTTGCTGCTACTGGAGTGCGGCAGCCACAAGTGCACAGGAGTGGTGGAGGTGTTCGAGGAAGAGCAGCAGCGCAAACCTTTAACAACCCTGCGTCACCTCCCTGTGCTGGTGAGTTCAGTCCAACCGATGGGGCGATCAAACCGCATAGGAGTCAGAGAGGGGAGTGCAGGGAGCCACACTCCAGCTGTGAGCACTGTCAGTGCAGTGGTCAAGACAGTGGCTATGGGACACAGCAGCGGAGAAGGAATAAGTGCCACCATGACACCTTTAACCCAGATGAGTATGAAAGGTACAGTAGTACTCCATACAGCCATGATCGATCATCCTTCATGATTACATTACTTTCCTGTAGTTTAAATCAACTTGTGCATTTTATGGACACAAACAAGAATAATGTTAGGATATGAAGCAAATTAATTAAATTAAACTTAAAATGTACACACAGACTCCACAGTGCAAATGCCATTCGCTCAGAGGTCAAGGAAGCCCTGACTAGGCCTCTGCTGGGGCATGAGGACTGGGAGGAGAAGAGGCACCAGCTGCTGCTGCAGAAGATGCAATTGGAAATGGAAAGAGAGAAGCTGCAGGCACGGCTGGCTGAGCAGGAGGAGAGGCTCAACAGACAGAACCAGCAGCTACAGCAGTCGCGTCTGGAATATAGCAGGTAGAATACAAAAGCCAATATAGAAAAATTATATCAGGGATTAAGTAGCTAGTTGCCAGATAGGTAGTTACTTCTATCCAAGGAGTTTAGTTCGATTTTCCCATGTCATTCTCAGTCCATTCTCTTTTTCTTCTCCTTTATTCTTGGTAGGTTTCAACAAGCTACTCAATTTGATCTCAGCAGCTCAAACACAGGAAATGGAGAGCCACAGCCGGAGGGCCCTTCCCATCAAGATTTAACCTCCCGGTAAACCAAGTAGACCGCTAGAAAGAAAGACTTGACACTCAAACTGAAACTACTCATTCACTCACCTCTTCTCAGTTTGTACATTCTTGACTCTTGTACTTGTGTCGTCTCCTCCTGTTGTAGTCCGTCCCACATGACATGTGGATGGAGTAGGCAAAGGAAGAGGTGACGGGAAAGAGAATGTCGGGGAAACAGGGATTTGACAAAATGACACAGCCATGCTTCAGAGCCATATTTCAAAGCAACATCAATTAAATATGATTGTGTGGCACAGCTGCGTCATCTGTCCATTGTTTTGTTATAGCTTACTGTTGTATTGTATGATCTCCGTCAGATGGGCCTAACATCGTTCATGACAACTGATATAATTACTTTTAATTCAGTTCACAACATGGTATATTGCGACATAAGTAACATCAAGGGCAGAAAGTTTGATGCGTATTTGATCAACTTAAATAAATTACACAACTTATGAATAGAAAAGAACACATTTGTGGACTCCTGCTCCCACCATGGCTGCCTCTCTAGCCTTTTTTATCTCACAGGTGCTAGAAAACACTTCAGCAAGGGATAGACCTATGCATCCTTGCTCATAGCTCCTCCGGTGAGCCTCCCCTCTCCTGACTCCTCTGTCCTTGAGGAGCATTTTGGGAATTGATCCTTCAATATGGCGCACTGAGATTGCTTTCCGGGTCACAGGCACAAAATGGAGACATAAGAAGAGCCTGCTGTCACTCTCAAATACATACATAAAGTATATGCACCGACATATTCACCTACTCAAGTCACACACGGAAAAGCCAACTTAATATATTTTGTCTCCGTCTACAGTGTGAATGAAGATGCAGAGGGACATCCTGCAGGACAGAACTTGCATGAAAAACACTCTGTACCTGCTCCTCTGGACAATGGCAATGGTAAGCTTGTATTTTCAATGTATCAGAATGATCGGCTCACTGTTCTACACACAGAGGAGCATCTCAGCTCAAACATATCATACTCAAGGTTGTCCAGAGTTTAATATACTTCAAATATTTTTTTATTTTTGACATGGACATTCATTTGCGTGTAAAGCTTTGATAAAGGTTTCTATATCATGATGGTAATTTCTCTTTCTGTTTTAATGTCTTCCCTGCGTTGCCCACAGCCTTCTTGCTCTTACTTCTAATATATCACTTCTTTCTTGGATTTTTCAACAGTGGCCACAGAGCGGTCCAGAAAGGACATGGCCATGTCTCCTGCAAGCCTGAGTAAGCCCACCTCAGTGTCTGTGATTCAAAAGACCCCCGAGGCCAGGTAACACATTTTTACTGGACATAAGTAACATGTACGTTAAAGATTGTTCTGATAGCTTTTAGGAAAAAAGAAGCATTACAGTGCAGTTTATTATGCTTGATAAACAGCAGCACTACAGGAAACATGAAAGTATTAGCTAACCCAGGAGAATTAGTTTTCAGAAAAACAGCCTGTGTGCAGAAATGTGACGGAGGCAGAGTTCCAGCCAAAAGGGTAGATTGCTCATCGAACAACAATGAATAACAGCAAAGTTAAGCACTTGAAGGATACTGTTTCAGAAAGGCACAAATCTTTTATCTGTGCTAGTTTGAAATTCTAAATAGAGCTTTCTTCAGGACTAACTGGGCTTCTTTACCACAGGAATGTCTGAGTGAGTTTCTCTGTAGGCAGGCTGCTCCTGTCTTGTGGGGATGATTATTTGCAGGCTGTCAGGGCTGCAGTATTTTATTTGTTCTCTATGACCTCTTAAGGCAATTGATGTTTTTCTGCCTCTAGAAATGCAAACGATATTGAAACACATAAATATAGTGCAAGTATAAAATTTGAATCTCAATGCTTATTCCTGTGCTTTGCAGTTGCTGCACCGTTAGAGACTAAATGATGTCTTCTCTTAGTCTAGCTAACTTTTCGAGCTGTAAGAAGCTAAATGAAGCTTTTTACCGGGCTAGCTAGCGCTGCGGCCAGCCTGTCAGGAGACATGCTGCGTTCCATTAGTCGGCCTAGCAGGGACCCTGCAGCAGGTGTAATTGAACAGACTTCTGGATGCACACATTGCCCTCCCTTCTCTCTCTGCCACAGTAATGAGACAGAGAAAGCAAGTGAGGGAGAGATGTTAAAAGTGTGTTTGAGGGTGAGTGAGGGGGTGAGAGCATTGGATAAAGGGAGAAATGGGAAGCGAGGAAAGCTAGAGCAAGCTGAGATGGATGGAAATGGTAAGAAAGACGTAAGAAGGGAGAGGGTCTTTGAGGACAGGAATGAATCACTTACCTAAAAAGGAAAGGACATTCATTACCTTTTTTCTTATACGCTCTTACACAAAATGGTAATTAACCTGACTGTGTGTCTTACTGTGTGTGTGTGGGGGCGTGCATTTCCCTTCATCTGTGTGAGGACTTCGAAGTTGCTGTGGAACTGCAAAAAAATATCAGATGTTGGGAATTAATTTGTACCAGTGTTTCTGCACACCTTTTATTTTTCAAAATTATTCAGAAAATATTTTCTTGCATAATGTCAGATTTCTTTTTGTAAAAGTGGTGCTTGTTAGGAGATCCAGTAACAGTAACACCCCCCCCCCTGCATCCCCACCTTGCCCTTAAAGAATATTTCTTCAAAACAGCTCAAAGTTTACAACTTTCAATAAGTAACTCTCAAACAAAGCAGTGCACGGTCCAAGTTGAACTGTGAGCTTCAGCAGATGCCCATTAATTCCAACAGGGGACCTGGGCTATCAGATCTTATTACCATCCATTTACACCTCCAAAGCCTATTAAAATAGTTGGACTCTTTCCTACACACTGTGTATTTTTTTTTTTTACCACCAATAATGAGGAAGTCTGCCTCTCAGATGTGCATCTCTTCAGACAGTTGTAATCCTCGGGTAATCCACTGATTTGGATTAGATGTATGTCTTTTTCTTTGATGCCGTCCACAAAACCTTTGCATGAAAATAGTTTTGGAAAGACAAATAGAATAAATTGCAGTGAAATGAAAGGTACAATACAGTACGTTGTGGTTGGCTCATTTTACAACAGTTTAAAAATGAATAATAACAGTGCCATGTATTATTACCATACATATGTTATTGTAGCCTGTAAACATGAAAAATACCCTGACTATTGATTTCTGAAGTTTCTTTCATTATGCAAGCAAAAACACGTGGAAAATAAACTGCCGTGAATATGTTTTAAGAAACACTATAGAAAAGTCTACCCCACTGTAGAATTTGGCAGGTCACCTGCACCCTTCTCTTTTACTCGGCAACAACATGCCCCTCGTGACCATCTTAATCTTAACCAATTCAATCTTGATGTGCAAATTGCAAAACGAAGCTGGGGTTAACATTAAGTGACCTTCTTAATCCTTTCATGAATCCTGTGCTAGTTAGTAATGAGACAGTTCCAGCGCACCCCACCCATCTCATCTCCATCCTTCCTGCCTTCGCCCGCCTGCTATTGATTGGTAGGGAAATTGACATGCGGGATATATGCAGTGGCCATTATAGGTTTTTTATCTTACTGTTTGGACTGCAAATGAAAAGGGGCGCCGGGGCGAGACGGCTATCTTTAATGAAAGAGAGGAGCCAAATAAGCAGTGAAAGTTACGAGTGGGGAGAAGGCTGTGGTGAGTGTAGGTAGGGGAGTTTTGTGGAAATTTTATTGTATTCAGTATAGGTGTGCTGGGAGAATGAAGAGCAATTTTTTTTTTATTACACTGAGAAAGGTACAAATCTTATGTGTTCAAAGGGCTTAAACATTATTTGAAGGCAGAATGCCTAACCGCAAATTTCAGGGTCTTTATGAAAAGACATTTTTGATTTTTACACATATGCTCATAGAGAATTACATTTGTCATTGAATAGTCTTTCTGTGTAGTATCAATAAAATACTGTCACAATCAACTTTCAGCAGCAACTTGATGCCCAAGGCTTCGTTTGTTGTACTAATAGTATTTAACACTACTTTAATGTCTGAAATGAAGCATTGAAATGACCCAATATCCCCAGTTGAAGTCTTTTTTTTCCACAATGAAAAACTTATGTTCCTGCTACTGTTGTCAATGCATTTCATTTGTTTTCTCTACGCATGTAGCAGTAAAATAGATTTGCAAGGTCTCCCTTCGGGGATATTAATATCGAGCAGCAATTCACATCTTTTCCTCACACAAACTGGAGCCAAGAAATGAAGTTCTTTGTTGCACTGTAC
>OMLP01004165.1:16993-27247 GCA_900302685.1 Spondyliosoma cantharus | reverse complement strand
ACTAAAGCTGTGAACTTTTCATTTTGACCTTTTGATTTCCTATAATGCAGCTAATTTTTATTTTACTGTTTTTTTAAATGACCTGTGTGACATCCTGCACAAAAGTGCATGTATTTCTTTTGCACTTTTATTTAGTGTTTGAAATGTTATTAGTGACATCATTCACAAAAAGGGACTTCATTTTATTCATTTGTTTAAATATTGTACTGGCATTATGCACAAAATGTGCACTTATTTAGTGTTATTTTGATACGTCATATTAGTTACATCATGCATAAAAGGCACTTTATTTGTTTTTAAATGACATGTTTGTGCCACTGCTAAATAACTGTTTAATAAATACAGTTTTGATAATTTTTTTTAGTTGTGATATTACCCTTTTGGCATGCATGTTTAAAATCAGCATATATTAATGCAGTATGAACAATGTTTTAATGTAGACACGTAGAATCATCATACTTTTATGATTGTATGCATCAAAGTGTTAATTCAAGGCTAAGGGAAAATATCGAGCTATATATCGTGTATCTTGACATGGCCTAAAAATATCGGGATATTAGTAAAAGGCCATATCGGCCAGCCTTACTACACGGCATACTAGTGATCACAATGTACCGACATGTCTGATCTGGTACTGTTGTAAAATCATATTTACATTTCATACATAACCATAAAACAAACCTATATTCTTTATATTTGTTTTACAACAACAACAAAAATAACTTGGCATCATAACTCCACTCATCTGTGGATAGGTTGTCAGTGAATATCTACTGTAGCAGGAATGTTGGATTTCAATATTCATGGCCCCAATTGATCATGAGCCAAAGAACTCAGCTCAAATGTACTTTTGAATTGAAACACCCACAACAGCAACTTTAGAGAGGTGTTGGACCACCAAAAAGACATTGTCTTCTTTGTAACTGATCACAGCTCTTCCTGGGTTTCTTAATGACATTCATACAGGTTTTTAAATTAAACTGTTAACATCAGTGCCTTTAAAAAATACCTTGACAGTTGAAGCACCCAGAGCAAATGAACGAAGGATCGCAAAAGTAGCACTGATGGCGCAATGGGAACAATGGGTATGGTCCTCTTACTCATTTGGTCACACATATACAGTTAATGTGACTCAGAGAAAAAGACTGCATGTCATCATACTCCAAATTGTAGTTTCTGTGACTCAACCAATGCAAAAGCAGTTCTCTTCAATAACAGAACAAACAGAAGCCTGGAGAAGTGAGAATGACTCACTGGCTAATGCTCAGTACAGAAAGAACAAAGGCCAGGAAAGACGAGTCATCAGAGGCCTGTCCAACGGAAGAGCACAAATGCTGTGCATTCATCTCTTGGGGAATATTGGTCGGTGCATCAGCGCCAAAGATCTGATGCTGCTGCAAGCAAGAGGTCTTTGGCTGTGAAGTGTAACGGTATGAGTGGAGGCTGAGTGGGGGAGAGGACTGATGAGAAGTTATAAGGTGTTGACAAACAGATGTGGTGAGAAGATAAACTACAAGTGTGCATTAGATGCCAAGAAAAACGATTGTCCAATCATGTATTGTTAACATTAAGACTGTTCAGGGGAGACGATGAAATGCTGGTAGAGGACGCATTGCTCATCACAAAAGTGGAAGAAAAGGTCTGCACTCACTGACCTTGGCCATGTTAACCAATCTCTCCATGAGCAAACTTCATTAGAAAAGAAATTAAGTAATATTAATTATTAAAGTAAAGAGGGAAGGCTGGGCGTCCCTGCTCAGACAGCTGCCCCCGCGACCCGGCCCCGGATAAGCGGAAGATAATGGATGGATGGATAGATAATTATTAAAGTAGTAGAACCCAAACAGTCAATTGTTTTTGTTTTTTGACCTTCATTTGGAGTGACAATAACTTTTGTTTTAACCTTAAAATAAAGTTATACATAATATGGCTGAACTGTTGCTTTGTTTAGAACCTGTTATTGATTGAATGATCAAGTGTCCCGTCCCTGGAACAATGCCCCATGCTCCCAGAACTCAGAAATTACTTAATTATTGTAACAGTTTGAAATGTTTGTCAAACCTATGAGCTTAAGTCTAATTAAACCAGAACTGAAACACACTGAAGATGTTGGAAGCCAAAACCTTTGTGTGCTCTTTCTGATGCCTTTTCCAACACTAGAATGGCACTCAGCACAACACACACCTCCACCTAGGCCAAACAGTCCCATTTAATTCAATCAAGCCTAATCCAATATTAAACTTGATACCCCTGTATCACTCACAACTGCTTAACCATAATTTAAGCTCACCAGATCTAAGATCCACATCAAACTGTACTCACTCATCAACCACCTAAGTACACCTGATTTTTTTAATCGGGATCCATACATTATCCCCTGAGACAATTAATGACAATATTGAAAAACGCCCTCTCTTACAATGTTGAAGAATGTGATAAAAAATATCGTGGATCCATCTCTTTATCTGGATCCTGACCAAACGTTAATGGAGTCTATACTAAGCCGAGAATCATCCTCCATCCAGGTTTCATAGCAATCAGTTACATAGGTTTCATGTAATCCTGCTGACGAACCAACCAACAAAAAAAACAGACAAATTCCGAGACGGGGAAGTGAGTGCAAACCTTTTCTTCTACTTTTGCGATATATTATTTGGCTAGGTACGCACGACAATAAAAACACTTGATGTCACAGGTTGATGCACCTCTTAGATTGAAGGCTCGTTTACATAAAAAATGTTAGAGCCAATACTTCGTATTAGGCCAAAGTCAAGAGAGTCCCTTTTTAAAAGGATTAATAATAGATTCATCATGCAAAGAGGATGAAGCCCTGCATGCCATTTGATTGTTACTGTAAACCAAAACACAAATCCTAATCCGTGCTGTGCTTGTTTGTGCTCTGCTGGTCCCATTCATTCAAACAAGACCACGTTTCTTACCATGGTACATGTCTGTTCTTAATTCCCAGAGGAATGGGGACAGGGCAGTCCTATACTCCCTTCCTGTATGAGATCATCCTTCCCTATGGCGGATCTCTGTTGGCCAACACTCAGGTCCCTGTCATCTGTTCAAAGTGTGTCATTCTGGCCTTGGTGGCCCTCTTCCTTGGCAGGGCTGACCGTTCTCACGCTGTGATATGCGCTCTACTCTCTCTAGCCCTCTGTCCACCATGGGCTCGCAGCTGGAGCTTCGATTTGGAACCGGCCCATTTGAAATGGAGGAGAAATATGCCAAATAGCACAATGCTTCGCTACAGAGCCTGGCACAGGATCCATGTGTCCTACAGTGATGAACCCAGCTCGCTCTAGCTCCCCTGGCAAGAATCTGGCCCAGTATAAATCTCTGCTTAGCATTAGGACACTCTCGAGCCTGCAAGAGTTGCTGGAGAAGGAAGAGAGAGGATACTCGAGACAAAAATGTAACCGAGTCAAAAGGTAAACAGTAAAAGAGGACATGTATCATGGAGGGTTTCTGAAAAGAAACGTGGACGCAAAACATTCAAACAATTCGTTCAGACTGTTTTGACTTTTGTTTCTCTTCCTTTCGGCCCACCTGGTCTTCGATCCCGGATAAGCTTGAGAGAGATTGTGAATGCTGCAATGAGCACTAGGTGTCAAAGGGGAGTAACTGCCTTCCTCACAGTTTCCTGTTTCGTGATACATTCTTTCCTCTCTGGAGAAGAAGACGGCTCATGCAGTTGATGGGTTGACAGGTATTAAAAGAATGAAATAAAGTAAGTGGAACTGAACACCGGGAAGGGCAGAAAAGAACAACAAGCCAAAGTCAGATCACTGGGGAGCAAAGCTGGCTGTGCTTAGAGAAAACAATTCTTGCCAGTGTCTTGGGAGTTTCTAGCATTTGCTTAATGTAAACAGTTCGACAGTGTGGGCTGAGATAGATGTGCTCCACAGAGACAGATGACACATGAATTGTTCTGCCTTCAGGGGAAAGAGTGTGTGGAGTACAAAAATAATAACAGAAACTTCAAAGATAAAAAAGTAGTTTCCATACGACTAGAGCTGCAACTGATTTAAATTGTTTCAATTTATTGAAATATGTGAGATTTTTTGACATACTGACTAATTGTCCAGGAAATAACAATTCTGATTCTTGAGAGCTGAAGGTAACGTCTTCAAAGTGCTTGTTTTGTTCATTCTGATTCCCCAAATGTTACAGTTACAATGACATAAAACAGACAAAATAGCAGAATTATGAACCATTGTTTTTGTTGTTACTAAAATCTTTACTTGGCATTTTGTTTTGAGTTGACTGTCATTTTCCATCAGTTAGCTATTAGACAATTGGTATTAATCCTCAATACCATTTTGGTATTGACCAAATTGTGTCTGCAGGCACTGAGTGTCAATAAATACTTCAAGTCAGGCTCTATTTCCATTATCAATGTATGATTAGGATTTATGGTGTAGTCTATGTAATGTCAGATTATTGCATGAAAAAACACAGTTACATTGTTCAAAACTCAAAATGACATTTAGGTCACGCCATGCTAACTCAGTCATGTGCCATGGATTTTCCTAACAAAATGTACAAGACCTTGCAAACTTCTGTAGCTGTAAGCAATAAACTTGTTAAATTGTGAATTTTTTTAAGTCTGGCTGGAACAAAGAATCTGGCATTTTCCGATTCCACCAGTTTTTACTTTCTGCAACCAAGTTTTGGTTCTCTGTAGTATTAATGTAGCTCTGTGTAGTTTTTATGTAGTTCTGTGTAGTGTAAATGTTGTTCTGTCTGGTGTTTATGTAGTTCTGTGCAGTATTTATGTGGTTCTGTGTACCATTAATGTAGCTCTGTGTAGTGTTTATGTACTTCTGTCACATCTACAAGTTATTTGGTCCTGCATAGATAAACTGAGTACCTACCTACCTTTTTAGATCTGCCTAAAATAAGCTTTGCAGATGAAAAACAAACTTTCTGGATTCATTCAATTGTAGATTTTCCCAAAAGGGACTGTTAAAATTTCCTTGAAATATTCGTATGTGGAAGTGTTGATATTCATTGCATGTATATATAAAACTCAAAGATGTTATGTCACGCTTTCGTCATTTATAATTTTTAGAAATTAGCGTTTTTTTCGTACTTTTCACAGGCTTTAATATCACATTCAGTGATGGTTGTGAACTATTTCAATTATCATTTCAACAAAGTGTTATTTCTGCTAGGGTTTTCTATCTGGATGATACTCATTGAGCCTTTTTAGTTCCTCAGCTCAATACACATACAATATTTCACAATGTCAAACTTCTCTGAGCTAATTTTCTGACATAATCAACTAGTCGCATTGAAACCAACACATCAGGTCTGGGATAATCCCACTTGGAACAGGTTTGGGTGGATTACTGCTAAATGGATTGCAATTTAACCAAAATTATTTAAAGAGTGCAATCATTCATTTCATCATTAAGCAGTTTAATGTGATGTTGAAGTCATGGAGTCCTGCTCAAAATCATAGAACAAGAAGCCAACTATCACAAGACAGAAATTATTTTAGAGTTTCAAATTGTGAAATAATACATATGTATTGAGGATTAAGATGAATGTATTTTGTCCGGACACACAGAGCAGGACGACATCACTGAAATGCAACGAACTAAGACATTACAAATTGTAACTTGTAACATTTCCCAAACCCAATGAAAAACAGGCATTTAACTTTAAAGTATGCAAAATCTTGTTCTTCGGCGTCACAGCACTTCATCATACTGCTGTTTTATTGCACACTTTAGCGTGATCAAAAAGCTGTAACTTCTTGCGATATGGATATTGCACTTGGCCAGATGGTGATTTCAATTATTTTTACCCTACTTTAATATCATTCATTCACCATCATAAGATAAAATGTGCACAATGAAAACTTTGAAAAAAAGAGAATGGTAAAAAGGACGGTATGAAATAGATGTAACACATTAGACAAAAAGCATCGATATCTTCAATAAGTGAGTGGCCTCCTGTCAAATTGTGCCTGAACAATAGAGCCAGTGGAACAAGGCCATTTACACCACAGCGACAAAGCCATAAATTGCGTAGATGGATGGCAGCAGAGACATTCTTGGGAGAAGTAAATAGCTCTGCCTCTAAAACTGCTGTCAGAAAATTCTTTGGACAAAAGTGGCCGCAATGTCGAAAGAGACAGGGAGTCAATGGATGCGATGGAAGGAGAAGAAGTCCTGTAATGTGTTTTTTTCAAAAAAAAAATCTTCCCATTACTTACCCACAGTTGACCCAGGCAATAGTCCCTTGGCCCTTTACTGTCTGGGCCACATCTGATAGCAGTTTCAGGTGGGAGTCCCCTGATGTAGCTACGGAGACAGAGAATAAACCATGGTCAGCCTTGTTACCAAAACCGTTCAATAGCTCACGACATCCCAGAGCCTGGAGACACAGAGGACACTGTCATGTCAGACACAGCGAAAAGGAATTAAGTTACAGTGAAGCTCGGTGTCATACCAAAGCACCAAGTACCGAAGAAAGAGATCACTGAGTTTGGAATGGAGGGGTGATGGAAGAGGGTTCACTCATACCTTTCAGTGGAAGGGTTCAGGAAGGGGTGTAAGTTACATTAGCTTTCAACATCTTACAATAGTGTGACTAAGCAGGGGATGGGAGGATTATATGGTGAAACAAAGACTCTGCAGAAGCAGAACAACTTTTCAGTAAAACTGGGGAAGCACAGCAGGGATGTTTCTGCGATTTGTACCTGCTGCATGTGTTTACTACCATATTCTGAATCATAATGAACATTAAGTGTGAGCTCATTCGAGGAAGACATGGAGAGTTCATGACAACTGAAGACTTACACAATCTACCATGTCAGAGAGAAAATATGGCTGAGCTGGGCAGTTTGCTTTCCGTATTAGGAAAGAGGAGAAACTAGTGTGAGATAAACTGTACCAGCTACAACAATACATAGTAATATGACTGATTTTTATCAGATATGGCAAGCAAAGTAGATTCTGGCAAGTAAAGCAAACAAAGTGTAATATTCTAGTTCTTGTGTAACACAATACATCATTTTTATACCTCCCCTGAAACCAAATGAGTTTTAGTCACTGCATTAGGAGAAAAATTCCTCTCGATGCTCCAGGCCAAGGCTATATTTAGATTAAGGGGCACAGCCATGACTCCCCAGGGTCCCGCCTAACACCGGTTTGGTTACAAAAACATCTGTCAATTCAGTGTCAGTTTATTATCATGTATGGAGCAGGAGGCGAGCAGATAGTGGCTGGTGGATTTTCTAATACGCTCACTGTCAAAGTATGATGGTCATTAACCAGAGCTTAACTCAACAGGGAAATTCCTGAGTGCAGAGGGTCAGATGGTGATGAGAAAGGAACGGGGCAAGACTGTCTCTTAAAAGGGTGAATGAATGTGATAGGGTTAGAGTGGTCAGAGGAGAGGACATTAAACCAGCACGACAGAGAAGAACCTTGGTTGTCTTTACAGAAGGAATGTGTGTGTGTGTGCGTGTGCGTGTGCGTGCGTGTGTGTATGTGTATGTGTATGTGTGGAGCAGCAGCCAGTGATCAATCAGACCATCAGCTCGATACATGAAGTCTTATCTAATGCCCTTATGCTGGCTGATATCAGCCATGAATTATGAAACAAATAAATCTGTGGCTGTGGGGCTCTGAGAGTTCTGTGCTGCTTATTGAGAAGTAATATCAGGCAGCTCCTTCGACAAGCCTGCAGTGTGCATTCCACTCCTTCTCAGAAATATGCTAATGAAAACAGAATTAAAATCTACTGGGGTAAATTAGGGGTTCCCTAATGGTCAGAGGAAAATGCTGTTTTATGTTTTAAAGTGTGTTATTTGCTATTTAATGACTACCCTCTCATTCTATAAGATAAGTATTTCCTAGGAAATTACTGAGCTCCAACACCACGATCATCCTTTTGAAAGCTGGCTGCTGGCTAAAGCTGCACAAAATATTAATTCTAAATATATCTTGAGTTACTGTGGTAAAATGTTTTTTTAATTTACCAAATCAGATTTGGGAAGAGTGCCACTGTGCGACTGCTCTTTATTAACACAGAGGGTGACCAAAGGAATTTGAATTAATTTGATGTTTCAATGTTTCACAATTACAGAATTATTCAATCTAATTATTCAAGCAAACATTCTGATTTACCAGTGAAGATGACTAACTGCACTAATGCATTTCTATTAAGTTCTCTTACACCAGCTATGTGAACGTGCCAGCTTGATATTAGAAATACTGGGATAATCGTTTCTGTAGTGTATTTTCTCACCAATAATTGAAGTAAATGTTTAAAGGGATATTCCAGCGTAAATTTAATCCATGGTCTAACACACCGTGACACCGAGTAAGACCCCCCCCCCCTCGAGAGAAGTTTGTTGTCGTGCCGTCTTTTCTGAGGATGCTAAAACTACGTAAACTAGCGGTCGGCAAACTTGATCTCTCAAGGGGGGGGGTCTTAATCTGTGTCACGGTGTGTTAGACCATGGATTAAATTTACGCCGGAATATCCCTTTAAATGTCATCTTACATCTGTTTCTTTTGACTAAGCTAGGATGTTGGAAGAACACCTAACATGTAGTGACACAGTGGAAAGATTCCAGTCCTAAGTGTTTTGTCCATCCTCTCCTGAGGCACAGATAATCTATTCCTTGAAAAACCTCAGCTGCCGTGATGCAAATGTTGCGCGGTTTAGTGGTGACTCACCTTCTCTGATTATAATAAAATGATTATAATTGTATGTCATTATGTACTTGCACAAGTACATAATGACATCAGTACAAAAACATAACTAGCTCTTCATGAAATTAAAGTATAACAATCTTGATCTAAAAATAAAATACATGTTCGACTGTATGCCTGTGACATATCAATGAAATTAGACATAACATCATATCATTTGGTTTTCCAGTGCTCCATAATGACCTGCAGTGTGACAAGCTGTTTGAGAGTCATAGAGATAATACAAAAATGATCTATGCCTGTCAGAGAGGACTACTATGCCTCCCTCGACAAAGACGATGGATGCTCAAAGAGAAACTTGCGCTGCTAAATGAGACGTAACATCTCTGATACAGTTTCTGTTAAGAAGGTGCATATTCTGGTAAAATCTACAGCCTTAAACAAAAAAATATCCATAATAAGTGGTTATCTTCTCTAACCTGTCTTGGTGTAGAGCACCAGCACGTTGGTTCTCGTCCTGAGCAGCTTCTTGAAGTCCTTGTGGTCGCTGACCTGCTCTATAAGAGGAGAAACCTTCACTGCCTCCAGCACTGGCAGCAGCCACACCTAACGAAACACAGAAACACAAACGCAATTACAATCGCAGTTACATTACCAGTCGCGTGATGATGCAAACACATAAGAAAACGTAAATTGTCGGAAGCTGGCATTAAATGTTCGATCAGATATACTATAGTTTTTTATACTTTAATCTCATGGTTTCAGATATCATCCAAAATGGTATTTAGGCAATGTTACACTAAACAAACATTACTGGTCAGACTTATATTTATCTTGTTCACACACAGAGTACTGTGACATTTACTAGGCACATTCATGCTCCCCAGATTTTTACCTTTAACCAATTACACTATGAGCTTCAGTCTATCCCAATCCTTAGGACAACCTTTGTAACCTTTGTCTCTAATAGAGAAACAGTATCAGTATGATGTTTATTCTGCCCAACAAATTCATCCTGTTGGTTTAATGAACCTTCAGGGGGGCGGTGCCAGGGTTGGACTTGCTGATGTGGCAGATATATACTGTATATCAGTATCACTTTGATTTAACTGTTTGATGCAGAGAGGCAGAGCTACAATCTTATAACACTGCAGCAGTCCATTGCACTCACAACAAGAACATCAGAGTGGCAGCAGGGGCCGGCAGCGCTGGTTGCTTGTCTTGCCTCTTTGCTGTGACTCATAATTGCCATAAATAAAATCAACAGTTTTAACTTGATATTCACACTGACATGGAAAACCAGACGAGAGCTTCAATGCTGCATTTATCTTATTATGGATTTATTTTCAGCTACTATGGCACAAGCAGGACAGGATGTTGCTTTCAGTATCAACCTGCACTAAGGGTGGTTTCAAAGAAATAACAGGTGGGCGATCTGCATCGTTAGTCTAACTGGCTACTTCCACTTTCCAGACACCAATAGATGGACAAATGGTGTGAAACATGTAATATGAAAAACAAAGCCCATATTGAGAGGCTTGCATTTTAATCAAAGACGACTGGGGGGGGGGAAAAA
>OMLP01004165.1:0-16973 GCA_900302685.1 Spondyliosoma cantharus | reverse complement strand
GGGGGGGGGGGGAAAAACAGGAGTGATTACACTCAAGCCATCTGAAGTTAATTCTGTGCATTCTAATCGTCTCTGTGCCATCACCATTCATTAAAAAGCCCTTCCTCTCTGCCTACGGAGAACTGAATTAGACACCAAAAATCGTCTGACTGCTCAGCGGATCCTGCATGTTGAGTGATATCACCTGGAATGGAAACAAGCACCTGTCAGGCTAATTTTCTAATTTTAATTCCCAACTGGGCGCTCTTTGGAGGTGAGTCTGATGGGAATCTTAAAGCACTACACTTTGCACATCAATACACATTGAATGATCATAGAGAAGTCAAAAGGGCTATGAAAAGGATGAACAGACAACTGAAGTGCCCAGTTGTGTATACACGCTGATTAGCCACAATGTTAAAACTGCCTGCCTAATGAAAGGCAGCTCTGAACAATTGAGGCATGGACATGGGACCCACGTGGGTCTATGGTGCCTGCTACAGGAATGTTAAGCAGCAGATCTTTTGGGTCCTGTGGGTCGCAACCTGGGGCCTCCATTGTTCGGAAATGCCGGGCAGGTGCTTGATCAGATTGGGCGGTTGAGAGTGTTGGGGCCAGGTCAGCACCTTCACATCTTTGCCAGATTCATTGAGCTGATCCTCAAATGTTTTGGTGGGTGGTGTCAAGGTAACCAGCAGGACTTTGCATCGAAATGAGACCATGACATTCACCTTTTCTGTTGGATTGTTGTATACTACACAATTTAATAAACAGTCGTGTGCGTCTGATTCGGCTAACATGACAACAGGATAATCGCAAATAGTGTCATGTGAACCGCATTGTGAAGGGTATGCTAATTAGAAGCTGGCTAGGTGACACTTGTCTGCATAGGTGCGCATCCAGGGTAGAGCAAGAAGCCAGGGGCAAGGTTAGGAAGAGATGAGAATAGATGTCAGGCTGTCCTATCCATATTAGACAGGAAATGTGATGTTTGATGTCCATGAGGACTAAAATGACGCAGCTGAACAGGATTCTTATTTAGCTGCTCCCTCGCCTCTTAAATACTGAAACATTTACTACAATTGTCCCTCTGGTACATTTATGACAAGCTAAAAAGTTACAACAATTATCTAAGCTCAAATGGTGTCTTTGTTATACAAAACTGAAGAGGGAAGTAAACATATAAAGTAGTAGATAACATGGATCCCAGTAACAACCTAGTTATGTTGTTTTTCTTTCAAAACCTTATATAAGGGTAGTCTGAGGGTCAGGGGTTTTCATATAGCTTGTATGAAAGATGGCACAATTAAATACATTCACATAATGTAAACATGACCTTGTTCTGGGCTTCATATACAGTACAAGCACCACCCTTTCTCTGAGGATGCTTAAAGGGAAGAAAACTCCACTGAACACAGAGTATCAAAAACTCACCTCCTGCAAACATGAGAGGAGCCTCTGAAAAATGTGATACTCTGTAATTCCCAGAAGCTGCAGCAGAGTCACGGGAGTGAATTTCCAGTAAATACTATACAATAATTTTCCTTAGTGTTTTGAAAAAATGTTTCAGTACCATTTCACAAGTTATTTCGTGGCGTGGCCCTGGCTCACCTTTGCAGTGCATATTAACTGCTAAACTGCCTCTGCTTATACCTCAAATTCTTTAGCTGACATCTTTTGGAAGGATCAAGCTTTACAGGGCCACTTTTCATGCAGTAAATGTTTTATTTTGGTTTCCGAGCCAGAAAAGTGACTCTACAATGTCTGTCCAAGCAAATTCAGATATTTAGTCTTTCTTTCAATGAAGACATTTTCACGAAGGAATTATGATCAATACTATAATTTGTTTAACGGGGACATAGATCTGTTTGCATAACAGCTGATTTATTTTTGGAAAATTTTGTTTTTGCACAAATCATACTGATGGAAAGATAAATAAGGAGTTGCCTACTTTTACAGTCTCTTAAAGGTCTAGGGGCTATATAAACTCTGTGAACACATCTTAACTCTCAGTCCACTGAAAAATGCACAGAGCATGTATTCAGAAACTGTGTCATCAAATGAGCCCCAGAACTTCCGTTGTTGTTGTGATGTCACATCTATACAGTCACTGCCTTCTTCTGAACCACCAGCACGGCTGTGGTTGCAAAAACACCTCCAGAGCTGATGTGGAAACACCATGAATCTGCGATTAAGACCAGGGTACAGTGGCCCACTCAGCCTTACTTCCAATTTTGCCAAGTGACTGCTCACAGCAATGTATCAAAAAATCCCCGCTGTGGCTCAGAAAACAAATTCCCCATAGACTTCCATTGTCAAAGAGAGGTCTGTAACACTGTTGACAGGGCAATTTTAACTGGAAAGAAGGTCAATTATGAGTCAATTATCATATTTGATCCACAGAGGTTTCATAGTTGTAAAACTTTCCTTAAGCTAAGAAAAGGGATTTTTTTTAAAAGTGTGAGCTCATTATAATATTAAGTCCATAGGCAGATCAGGTACTGATGGGTGGGGCCCGCAGGAGGAAAACTACTCTGCATATCGGTGGGCTCCATAATCAGGAAGTGAACCCAGAAACAGGAAACCTTTTTTTGGCGTATGTGCCAAGTGATAAATTCTCATTGGACTGAATAGGAGCCTGTGAGAGCTGACCAATCACAGCAGACAGGGCTTTCAGGAGGGGAGCCTTAAAGAGACAGGAGCTAAAACTAAACATTCCGACAGAGGGTTAATGTGTAGGTGCTACAACAACGACAACGACAGTATGAGAAAATTAATGTGTGTACAAACACCGACGCATGTAAACATAATCTCCTTTCATAAATGTGCCATAACTCTGGATTTATCCAGAGGAGCTGTATGTGTGATAAAAATGTCTGCATAATTTGCTGCAGACTTCACCCTGACAGCTCCCTAGTCCTAAATCCAGGTGAGCCACGTGTGTGTAGGGAGGAGACAATTGTCGGGAGTGAAATGTGTCGAGACGGTGTGTAATCCTCTGCGTTAGTGCTGGTTTAATCAGTTGCTCAAACGTACACCGGGACATGCCAAAAATGGTGTTTTAGCTGTTTATTGTCAAAGTTCTGCAAAAACACCTGCAGAATTTTTTCTCTGCCTGTCTGTATATTCCTCTCCTCTCTTCTGTTTATATTGCTGATATGTCCAAAAACATGTGGTATCAGTAGGGAGAAGTCTGTAGCATCCTACCCAGGTGCCGCCCCTCTTCCAAACCATACAGAGTAGTGCTAACATGCGTGAACACAAGCAAATGTGGAGAGTATCCTGATCTGATGTTCTGGATTTGGAGCTTATGTGTAAACAAACCCTCAAAATTAAAGCATGAACCTGAAAATGAGCATGATATGGAAACTCTGAAAGCAACCACAGGTAATCACATAGTTACATTAATGTACAAACAAAAACATTTATAGGGACTTCCTGTAGCATGAAATACACCTGCTGATACCAACACCTAGAGTTGAGCCAGCAGGGAACAACACTGATGCTGTCGTCAAGCCAACACTGCTGATGGCTGTGATATGATGTGATTCATTCACTAACTGAAGCATGCGTCATCTTTCAGTGACAGAAGCGCAATAATAGAAATTGCTAGACTGTGCTGACAGTTTCTCCATAGTGACAGGACCATTCAAAAACTGAATTACTGCATGGTTGAGGATTTAATACGAACGGGCAGCTAAAGACGTGAATGCAGCACATTAGTGTTATGCAGAGTTCATTCAGGAGATATTAACAGTGAAGGCAACAAACAATAAAATATAATAAAATCAACTGTTATGAGAATCCAATCTATTTTCATGGTTTTTGTATCATGTGTTCAGTGATGGTGCTCCCTTCTTTCCTGGGGCTGCTCGCCTTGTACAATAAATGGCAAATTTTCAACTTGAACTGCAAATGACAAACGCGAGCAAGACATGAGAGCTACAGAGCACGACTCTGATTTTATCAGATCACAGCAGCCTTAATCAAAACACTTGTCTAGTTATCTCTCAGCACTTAAGTTCCCCTCGAATAACATCACATGGACTTATTGGCGCTTCCTCTTTGAAAGAGATAATAGGTTTCAGAACTTTGAGGTCAGGGGCGGCTGTAGCTCAGCGGGTAGACCAGGTCGGCTAGTGATCGGAAGGTCGCTGGTTTAAATCCCGGGTCCGGGCTCGGCTGAGCTGCATGTCGAAGTGTCCTTGATCAAGATACTGAACCCCAAATTGCTCCTGATGTGCAGTTGGCACCTTGCATGGCGGTGCTGCCATCAGTGAGGGCCCTGCGATGAGCTGGTGACTTGTCCAGGGAGTACCCTGCCGTCGCCCGGAGACAGCTGGGATTGCCTCCAGCAGCAAACCCCACGACCCCATAAAAGTTATAAAGCGGTTACAGACAATGACATGCCTTTGAGGTCAGGACATTACACTTTTTGTAAAGTATAATATTTTCAAAATAAATGTTTTTTGATTCTTTATGTTAAAAACATACATTTAACAAAATGCAAAAACAAACTGTGCTGTTCAACAATTTAAACTGTCACTGTTGCACAACTGTTCAACACCTCACATTCAAATACTATGGGTGTAAGATCTGGAGAAGATGGATGTAGTCTTTCATTTATTGAAGCTAATGAAGGTCAGTTTCTGTGGATTCAAGGGGAAAGAACCCTCTTCATGAAGAATACACAAATTAAATTTCTCACATCTGATACAAATACTGACCTCACAGTGCCATCAGGGCTTATAGCCTCTGAGCAAAATGCATGTATGCATCTTAATGTATAACACTGAGTGTATGATAATCTATTTTATTCCTGGAATTTCAAATAAGTGACCCTCATTACCATGACTAAGTGGGATACCAAATCCATGAATATGTGCATGGTTGTTGCACTGAATCCAACATGAACTTTCCAGTCTCTGAGTACTCTAATGGGAGTACTTTATAAAGTGTTACCCCCAACACTGCTAATTGATCATTGCATTTAACATTTTGTATTTGGATTGTTTATCTACATAGAGTCAAAAATACTAACAAACTGCAATCTGATTAAAGGTCGAATAATGAAATGGAATTACGTTCCCAATGAAATAAAAAAAAAAAGATGCCGTTACCTCAGCCAATAGATGGCTCATCTCAAAGCTGCTTTTGTAGACTTCTATAGACTGATTGTTGGAAGGATTTTCAGAATAAAAGGGGAATTAAATCAATGAGGATGCAATACAGTGAACTGCATCGAGAATTGTTTCGCATTTGAATTCTTGAAAGCTGAATCGTAATTGAATCGAATGCTGAGGCCAGTGAAGATTTACACCTCTAGTTCCAGCAATATAAGAACCATAGCCTTAGCACTGTTCGTTAAAAGCTTATTTAATTGATTATCTATTTCAAGTTGGTATTAATATGAGAAAGTTTTGATATTTCCCATCACATGATTAAAAACTGGAAATTAAATGTTACTCTAGGGTCTGATTGTTGACACAAAATGTGTCAACTGGGAAACACTAGGATTTAAAACTTCATAGATCATTGTCACTGATCATAAGATAAGGCTGGTGACATTCATTTTTTTTAATTTAAAAAAAATCCCAAGAATAGACCATAACCACAAATAAAGGCATGAGTATAAAATGCAAGACATATGGTTTACATTTCTGTTCATTGTTCAGTAAATTCCCTAACTGTATCGCTTGATTTACTTTAATATTATTCCAACCAAAAGTACTAGGAAACACTTAATCTTATTTAATCTCCAAATAATTTTATTGTCAGCAGAACTGAAACTTGTCAACAGAGTAGAATCTATTCTAAAAAAGATATTGTTCCATTAGATGTAGTGTTCACTAGAGAATAGAGTTTTATCTCTGCAAAGCTTTTAATCTGAGTATTCTCTGACCTCTGCCCCGCCATCTCAGCTGGCAGGTGACAGATAGACACAAACCCCACCAATCACTGTGTACAGCTGTGTACAATGACAGCTCTGAAGCTCCCTCCACTCTGCCATCACTGGGAGAGGGCATTATAATGCAGTGTTTCTACCTTCACAACACCGTCTTTCTCATTATCACTAGCTCCTCAAAACACACTACTGGGTGACAGGCTCATTGGTACAAAGCCGATCAATGGAGATGAGACACAAAGGGAGCAGCGTGATTTGGTGACACACACAGAGAAATTTTGCACATTTACATCTGGCTACATGAGGAATGCTATATGAGACAGAGGCACACAAGGCATAAAGAGAAGACATGCATCTTCAGTAAACAAAAGCTGGAGGCGATTCCTTTCTATAAGCTGGCAACTCAATCCAAGAGAAAAGCTTAACAAATAAAATGTGTTATTTGTCAATTTGATTTGGGCAACAATTTAATGACGTTTAGCATAAACGATACACTTGTTAAGATGTGAGCAATTACGCAAAAATTATCAAATTAATCAAGGAGGTAAAAACCTGTGAAATATGTGGCAATATTCTTTAAAAAGAAATAAAAAGCTAGCTTAATGACATGATACTGACCTCTCGTGACACAATACAATTCAACAGCACCACAATCTACAGCTTTTAAAATGACTACGGTTCAACCTCTATAAAACAGTTTTAACAAAAACTGAACCCAAGCAGTGCCACCTCATGGTTAGATCTGATTCAGAGCACTATGATGCTATTATAAAATTATTATTGATGCAACTTGATGCATCAACATTTTGTTACTGTGTGACTACTGTCTACTTTTACAACATGGCGTATTTGCAATCATTTATAGTTCAAACAAATAGATGATGTTACTTCACCATTAGCTTTGCTCACACTAGGGCTGTCACTTTTTATTTGAAATTCGGACATTCGTTCAAACGTGGGGTGAAAAGTTCATATTAGAGCTGTAAAAACATGTTCGAAATGCAGTCTAATAGCAAATTAGGCCGTTTGTTGTACCTTGCCTTGTAAAATTGCAGAGGGTGCTCTGAAACATCACTATCAGCTTGAATTATGAGTAAACTAAGCTAACACTTATGCCAGGTTGTTTTGTTACTAAAATGGAGGGCAAAAGCGTCCTGAGCGGACAGTAATGACACCAAAACATCTAAAAAGCAGTGTGTGGAAGCACTTTGGGTTATGGACTGTAAATGGCAAAGTCATGAAAGAAAAGGCTGTTTGTTGACAGCATAACAAGCCTGTCACCGATGAGATAGAAGGTAAGGCGAGGTAAAAGTGACAGAGAGAAACGATAAGTTAATACAGGTGTTGAAAGATTGACATTTGATTACTGGACGAACAGGATGAATGTGATGTTAGATGGGCTGTAGAGTTGATAAAGTCACAAAAATAATTACTTAAAATTCTCATTGCCCCCACAAAACAAATGAAGTTGTTTTGTTTGGGCGGTTATGTTTGGCGGGGGGATGTCTGCATTCAAATTCAGTCGAACAAATTGTGTGTCATTTCAAATTTGGTTGACAGCCCTAGCTCACACTCAGCCATCCTCAGGAAGTAGCCTACCCTAGAATGTAAAGGCGACACTAATGTTTGTCTGTTACATTGCCCCGTCCAGTTGGTGAAGGGCGTCCAGAATTTTGCTAACTGGATTTACATTTCTGATAAATGACTTTTAGACATCCAGATGTAATCTTTCAAGGGAAAAATATGATGCATGTTCAAATACAGACATTTTCTTCCACCCCTAGAGTGTATACAGTGCTATTCAGAGATATATATGTGAGAAGTCATTATCGTATCATTTATGGGCAATAACAACAAAAGGCTAGAGTTAAGTGAAAATGAACCCCTTGAATCCACAATGCTGCAACAGTGATCAAAATGTGCTCTGTTCAAATGCCACTAAAGCCGGCAGCTCTCTGACGGAGGTCACAATTAGACAACATCTTAAATGTCAACTCGCAGGCACCCACTTTACCTCTGAACGAAAATCCTTTCTCATCAGTGTAATCCACCTGAAACTCCTAACTCATCAATCACACCACAACCATGCACATGACAACTGTAACTGCAAGGTTAAAAATGGCACTTAGCGATTACAGAACTGAGGCCAAACTCAGACTCAATACTAAGAGGAAACCCATTAGTGCCCTATAGATCGCCCTTCCTTATCTGCCATAAAGGTATGTCCCGTCACATTACTGTAAAGAATGCGGCGCTTACTAAGCAGCAGGTGCCCAGCCCCCGCCTGCAAACCCACACCCTCCATCTGCTCTGACAAATCTGCTTAATAAATAGCATCCAGTTCTAGGGGCAGTACTGAATCAGCACAAATCACACCAGTGTTTGTCAAGCACTTGCCTTGAGATTGGTCCGACTAATGAGCCAGTCAGGTGTGTGTGGACTGACTCATTGTAAAGGAAGCTACGCAGCATCCGATAACACACACGGAGCGCTGATTTAGAGGCTTCTTAGATCTCAAATGAGCAGCGGAGCAATCAATTAGCAGCTTTAACGACTATCGCATTTCAGCTACAAGTAATGGAAGTCAGCGGAGAGGAGAGGCCCACTGACATGGTACCAAGCCTCTGTTGTGGGATGAGACTGTTATCAGACCTCAATACTTATTTGTAACTCATCAAAATGTGTCTGCAGAAATAGAGTCAGAAAACTGGGTCAAGTACTGACAGATAGCATCAGATGTCAAGTCAGATTCACAATTTTGTTTTGACATTTAAACTTGGACTTCTTTTGTCAAACAAACAGTGATTCCAAACTCACTGCTCATCGCTAAAAGGAGGCATAATGTCAATATTTGAGGTAGGGTTGGGCGGTAATACGGTAATACGTTATACCGCGGGGTCTTAAAAATAGCAACAGTATCAGTTTCAATACCGTCATTAAAAAAATGCAATGCACTTACATAGGAGATAAGGATTAAATATTAAATCTAATTTAATTAATGCCTAAAAATGATTCTATGTCCAGGATGTCCATGTGTGGTTGTCATCACGTGACAGCGTGGAGGCGAGAGAGACAGAGAGAGAGAGAAGTCGTTTTTACACTGGCAATACGCGGCCAATTGGCCGCCCTTTTGCCGGCCCGGTCTGCGGTTTTAGACAGAAGAGGGTTCACTTATTTCCACCTCCATTGCTATCTAAAAACAAAGACAAATTCATTGTCACTGTTCACTGCCCAACTTCGTGCTTCACGTCAGGTCACATGTTTACGCCTACCCCAGTGGCGGCCAAGTGGCGACTTTCGGAAAAGGAGGAATATTACGTCTCGCTTTTAGAAAGACTGCGGTAAATACTGATGAGGCAATTTGTGAATTATGCAATAAAAAGGTGGCCGCAAGAGATGGAAACACCTCTAACCTAAGGACGCATCTCCGAAACAACCACCCACTCACTGATATTTTGTCAGGAGAAAATTATGTGACCAGTTCCTCTATCCTCCCCATACTCCAGCTCTGTAGGTCATTAGTCACGTAATACCCTAAAAATAGCGAGGAGGTTTGACGGTATCAAAATTTAGATACTGCCCAACTCTAATTTGAGGACATAATCATTATCAAGAAAGCCAAAGGTACACAGTAGATCAGTTTGGGGGGAATCAAACACTTTATCACATTAAGTCAGACGGGATGAATTTGCTGTAATATCCTTCGACACGTTTGGAGGGATGACTTTCTTTGTTTTTGTGTGCAGTTTGGTTTTAATCCTGAGTGTTATGATTGGCCTACTTTAGCTCAAATACTTCTTTTCTGTGGGCTCAGTAGCTCACAGGTCAAAGTAATTGAGAATTTGTACTTGTTAACAACGTTTGGGCTTTCTGCCACTGTGGCTGTGGACAAATGTAGCGTAAGAAGACAGTGGAACTGTTGTGTGAGGTAAACCCATTTCTTTGTTAACACTAATGCAAGTAGACTTACAGTATAAATCTAAAAATTATAACATGTAGTTTTTTTAGATTAGCCAATTGTCTTTTCAAATGTATTTCATATACTTTGAGAAGCTTACCTGGGCTACTTTTACCACTTGTAAATCTTATTTGATGAATCAGATTACTATCAGAAAATCTGATAAGAAAATGCAAGAAAATGCAAAACAATTAGACCTGCTGCTTGTTCTGTTCTAGATTATGTTAAATCAATGACCTTTGGTTCTGTGGACATGTTAGAAGCTAAATATTAAAATCAGAAACTCAACTCTACAAACTACCAAACAGGCTTGGGCTTTTACATCGTTTTATGTTCCTGCTCAAATATCGTGACAATATAATCGCCTATTCCAGGGATCACCAACACGGTGCCTGCGGGCACCAGGTAGCCCCCAAGGACCACATGAGTAGCCCTCAGGCCTGTTCTAAAAATGAAAATTGAATATTAATATTATCTGTTTCCCACCTTGTTAAGTCATTGTTGATAATTATTGTGAGAAATCATTAACGTGATCAGTGTCTTCACATAGATGAGTATCATTAATCATTAATAATCATACATAACTAAAGGCAAACTGAGCAAATTTGTTATTTCAGAAGAGTGTATCAAACTGGTAGCCCTTCGTATGACTCAGTACCCATGAAGTAGCTCTCAGTTTCAAAAAGGCTGGTGACCCCTGGTCTATTCCAACACATACAACACTATTAAATAACAAAATAATACTGAATAAGAACTTTTAAATTAGGACTTTATTGCAAACGTAACAGAAAAGCCTGCAATATTAGTGGAGCTACTATGTCACTGGTTCTGTTCTTCTAAACTCTAGAGGGCCACAGTGGAATAAATCAAAATTAAAAATTAAAATCCAGTCAGAGCAGCTCCTTTCAGGTGAAGAATCACACAGCTGTTTGATATTCAATATTGTGAATTTGAAATTTTAAAATGACAGCACATATCTCGTTATCTGAAAATATCTGTTATCGGCCCGAGCCTCCTGCTAACAGACAAGAGAAAGGCATTCATATGTTTGTCAGTCAGTGAGTAAAAATGGGAAATTGTCTAAAAAAAAAACAAGCCATCTCTTTCAGATAAACAGCAATCAGGAAATCAACATAATATTGTTTGTATTCATTAAGAAACAGACACTGGTGAACTTTTTTTTTTCTTTTTTTTTTTTAAGTGTGATAATGACAGTGTGTTTGTGCACAGTGTCTGAAATACCTGTTGAGGACTAACTGCCAATAAAATCTGTTTTTAGGGGACAGTTCAATTCAAGAGCCAGTCCCCACATGGCTGTTATCTCTGTTTATTCTGTGAGTCTGTGAATGTCACTGAACACAGGTAGTGTCACACATATCGATTATTCAGCCCAGAAAATAGAACTATCATCATTTACAGGGATGCAACATTTTGAGTTTACCAGCCATAAGGAAGTGAAGCACCCAGTTCGTTTAGTGTGCCTGTATGAAATAGTTTTGATGGCTAACCTTCACCACACAGACAGGTAGTCAGCAATGAGGTCAACGGTGGAAAGTAATGAGGACATAATTATTCATAGTATTAAAACAATATTGATGTTTCATAAATATGGCTGCAGCTAATAATTATTTTCCATCATAATTTATGTGCTGATTATTGTTTTTCTATTAAACATTTCAAATGTTTAAAAATACTGATAAGTGCTTATCACAATATCCTATTACATTTTTTTAATTGTTTGTTTTATTGTCTGACCAAATGTCAAAAACCTAAAAGGTAAAAAGCAAACAATCACATGAGCAAGTTTGAACCTTGTGCCGTTTGGCATTGTTATTCTTTGAAAGTTAGATTAAATAGCCCAAAAATTATATACATATCATTGATCGTAAAATCAAATCAACCTTAACCCTGACTTTTCTGATCATCATGCTACACACTTTAATTCATCATCATATTCACTTACGTATGTGTTTAAGTTTTACAATGTGGCAGCTTTCACTGACATTCAACATGTTGCCAGTCATGTACAAATTACAACTTTGCGCCCCCTTAGATTTGAGAGCTTCATCATTTTCCACATACACTGCAGTCATCATGTATAACGACAGAGGTTATATGCCAACTTTAAGCTTTCATTTGAGTGTGTTTCCATCCATAACAGGAACAAGTAATGCATATTTATGTATAAATGAGCTACAAATCCTACATCGTGATCTGTTGTAGGTATGAACAATGCTGAATTAAAGCTGCAAGTCGGTACATTAACCTCAAACGCAAGATGTCATTATGATCATGATTGTTTCAATACAGATTGTTGAGCTGTGGCACGGGGCCAAAATATCAAATAGTGTCACTGTCTAAAGGCGTGGACTGTATTGTGAACACACACATCTCCACCCTTATTTACAAAGGCTGCTGCTCAGCAGGAAGCAGAACAGGAGATGGGCTGCATCACTTTTAAAGCTTCAATATGAAACTTTGAAGTAATTCTGGAGGAAGATAGTTGTATACAAATACTAACGCTTTGGGTCGACGTTGGACCTGAGCCACCAACCCATTTAAGTCTTCACTATGTATTTTTCTTATAGTTCCAGGTAACCATTATCTTCTATTTATTTCTGCACAGTGAAGGTATAGTTTACCATTTTAAGTAATGTACTTTAAAAGGTCCAGTGTGTAGAACTGAGTGGCATCTGGCAATGCAGTTGCAGATAGCGACTAACTAAATACCCCTCACCTCACCTGACCCACCTTAATCCCACACAATGGACCTTTTAGAGAGAAGTGATTAGAAAAGTCTGCACTGTGTGGCCACACAATGATGTAACTTTGACAAAAATGAGTGCAGACTGGATGCTCACTGTGACAGATTTTTCCTATTAAAAACAAACGTAAGTACTGGATGCCTATAACAGCGGTACGTTTATATCAAATTGCTTACAACTGTTGTGATCTAATACAAGAGTAGTAAAATAAAAACGTTATAACATTCACTTGTTGAGAGGTGTTGATGATGCGGAGGATGTAGTTTGTGGTATTGAGCTGTTTAACAATATACAAAGGTGTTTCTGTTCGTGAGCCTAGCCTCAATTATATAAATAGGGTGGACAAATTAATAGAAACACTTGTGTAACATGGTACAGTTCCACAAACGACAAGACCTTTGTGAAACGGGAGTCTGTTGTAAAAACTCCCATATGAGACTGTACTTGTTTAAGCTGTGTCTGTCTAATTAACTGGCAGCCAAGCGTATGTCATCATTTTATACTTATTGTTATCACTATCTAAAGCACTTTGAATTGGCCAGTCAAATACACTTGAACATGAACTTGACACATCCTTCGAAGAGGAGGACTGATGGTTATACTATAAGGCCCCAGAACTGTCTACATACTAGAACCTTGTGTTTAGAATATTTACAGTCCTTCAAGTCATTCGTCAAGCAAAAAACACCAACATATAGTACGTGAATAGCAAATGGAATATTTTGGGGTTTTGACTGAAGCAATTTGAAGACATCTTCTCATGCTCTCACTGAAATGAGAATTATTTACCATTTAATGACATTTCATAGGACCCAGTTTATATTAGATAAACAGGAAATAGAACCCACTGTGTGCTGCTGCCCTGGTCTAAACCATACTGTGCGTGTGAAGGCAATCTACATTCAGTGAGGATTACGTTATGCTGCCTGACCAGTTGAGTTGAGACAGTCACATGACAGGGAAGGATCCTGCACTCCTGTTATAAAAAGTAGCTGGGCTCACACCCACCTGTGGTTAACAATACTGTTGGGTAAGTCACAAAGTTTTGAACTTTCAATTCCCTTTTACGAACTGAGATGGTTTCAGTGAGTCACAGAAACCATCTGCTGTGCTAATAACAATAACCCTGCCTGCTGCATGGACGGGACCGCACACAGCAGAGCCCTTAAACTGGTCAACATGTATGGACAGATAAGTTAGCTGAGCAGGTCTGTCTGTCTGTCCAGAGTCTACCACTCAGCACACTGTGTTAGGTATGGCTCTCTCACAGGGGAGGGGACCCGCGTATTACCACAGGCGGCAACCCCGCTTTCTGTGGCCGTTACATAAACAAGCCCGGTGGCGGTACCAGCACCACAGACACCGCAGTCCACCCACGCCAACACCACCCGGCCAACTAGCGTCTTATCTGAGCCCCAAGTTCAGTCAAGGGCTGTCAACTTTACCTCCTGCACGGACAGGCTAGGAGCCGCGGTGAGCAGCGACCCGGACTCTTTCTCCCGCTCACTTCCCGACCGGACACAAACACCCTCCGTCACTGAGACAGACACCCGCCACAGTCTGCACGACACACACACAGGAGGCTCGTTTCACTCACCAGCAGCACCAACATCAACATTTTCGCCTCTCTCATCCGACTCCCGACGCGCTTCCAAGAGGCCATGATGCCGTTGCCACGTCTGGATACGCAGGCGCAATCGGTATTCCACGGATTCTTGGGCACGGCGCAAAGGTCCATGGGAAATGTAGTTTGGAAGGATATTTGGCGGGTAGGTGTTGCACCTGCCTCCTCCAGCCTCCAACCAGGCACATGCCCGTGTCGTGTTATTTAGATAGCAGTGAGTGTAAGTACTGTAGTCTACATTCGTTTAGTGTTTTATCAGCGCAATGCAGACATGTTGGAGGACAATTAATTACACGAGAGGGTAATTAGTAAATTGGCTGGTGATTGAATGGCTGGTAATTAGCTCATCTTCAATTCGATTTCCGTTCCTTTCGAAATTGTGCTTTCAGCATCTGATGCATGTGAGCAAATTATGCTATACAACACGAATATATAGAAAATGACCACAGATTCAAATTAAAATACAAACAAAAAAAGGTATTGTAGCTTATTCTGCCATGCACAGAAGTGAATGCATTTATAGTGGCGTTATATTTGAATGTAATTGAATAGAAAAGTGGAGAATATTTTTCAAATTAACCTTATTTTTACAGTTTTCCCATCAGTTATACTGTAACTGAGGTACCCCATAAAGAAAATCAGCCTACATCATGCACTGATAGAGTAGAATGGAACAGAAAATAATGGAATAGAATAGACATGGGTGATTTTGTGCTGTATGGAAATGATGCGGAGCTGCATAAATCAATGTGTTTTCTTTTATGGAGTTTCTTTTAATGATGTTTTCTTTATCATGTTGTCAAACATGAAGTTATAGAATAGATGAGACGTGGGAGGTTTGTTTGTGTTGTATCAAAATGATGTTGCCTATACAGCTGCATAAATGAATGTTTTTTCCTATGGAGTTTGGTTTAGAAATAGAAAACATTGAGGAATCACTTCAATTATCCTAGTTTTTGCACGATGTTCAGTTATATTGTATCAAACTGAGGTATGAACAAAGAATTGTTTTCCTCATGGTGATGTCGAACACGAATTAATAATTTACTTACGTTCTTTATTTCACTAGAAAAGAATGTAATATAATCAGTTGAACCTTGTTTTTTCAGTTGTACTGTATCAAATTGAGGTAGCCTATTAAGAAAGAAAACAACCTACAATGCACTGTTAGAATAGAATAGAATAGAACAGAATAGAATAGAATAGAATAGATATGGGTGTTTGGGCGGTATCAAAATGATTTAGAGCTGCATATATAAGTCAATGATTCTTGAGTGGAGTTTGGTTTAAACTGATTGTTTTCCTTATCATGATCCTGCACAATAAGTGATAGAATAGCTGAGACGTGGGGGTGTGTTTGTGTTGTATCAAAAATGATGCAGTTGCATAAATTAATGTTCTTTCCAGTGACATTTGGTTTAGAAATACAATTGTGGAGAATTCGCTAAATGAGCGTTACTTTACACTTCAGTTTTCCCATCAGTTGTACTGTGTCAAACTGAGGTATAAAGAAAGAATTGTTTTCTTCATTATGGTGTCAAACAAGAAGTAATCATTTACTTACATCATTCAAGTAACTAGAGTAGAATAGAGAAGACATGGGGGTCTGCGCTGTATCGAAATGATTTACAGTTGCACAAGTCAGTGATTTTTAAATGGAGTTTGGTCTATCCCGATTGCTTTTCTTATCATGATCCTGCACAATTTTGTAGCCTACAGCTGCATAAACGATTGTTTTTCCAAATGGAGTTTGATTTAAAAATATCATTTTCGAGAACTGACATAAATTAACAGTTCAGCTTGCCCATCAGTTGTACTGTATCCAACTGAGGTAAAGAAAGAAAACAGCCTACATCAAGCTAGTCATCGATAGAATAGAATGGATTAGAATAGACATGGGGGCTTGTGCTGTCTCAAAGTGATGTGGAGTTGCATAAATCAATGTTTTTTATGATGGAGTTCGTCTTTTACTGATTGCTTTTATTATCGTGATGCCACAAGTGATAGAATATTAGTATTAGACGACGGGTTGTTTGTGCTGTATCAAGATGATGTAGCCCACTGATGCTTAAATGAATATTTTTTCCAATGGAGTTTGGTGTGGAAATTGGAGCGTTTGCTCAAATTAACATTATTGCTCAGTTCTGCGCTCACTTCAGTTTTACTGTATCAAACTGAGGTTTAAAGAAAGAGTCCTTTCAAATCCTGTTTTTGATGGAGACTGTAAAACTATAAAACAACAAATTATTTTATATTATTATTATTATTATTATTATTCTATAAATATATCATTATATATATGTTTCCTTTCTTATTATTTTCCCTTTCTATTTTCCTCAGTCTTCACATTGGATGATAGAATGGAATGGAACAGACTGATTCTGGTCTTTGCAACCCATCTCTTGTACTCGCTCACTCTGAGTGTCTGTCTGTCTACTCTGGACAAAAACAGCACGGCAGCGGAGAAAACACACGGAAGCCCGGAGGAGTTGTATCGCCAGGTTACCCCCGCGCGCAGACACACAGCGGGTTCCGTGGAGTCCCAGACAACAACATGCTGGGCGAGAACCCTTTCCCAGAAGCCTCTCTGTCTCCCAGGTCCACGCTGTGATTCTGCTCCGGCTCTGGACTGGACGCGCTGTTGCGACACTCTCCCGGGTCTCCGGGGGGGTGTCCGTGCGCACTTCCTCCCGACCGCGCTTGCAAATCGGGCCCCATCCTTTCTGCCTTACAACCACACCC
>OMLP01004163.1:37069-53448 GCA_900302685.1 Spondyliosoma cantharus | reverse complement strand
TGCCCACCTTGCAGGAGTCCAGTCGGTGCTGCGCGATCGTAGAAACTTTTTCCACCACAGTCCGAAGTCGTGACTGCGTGGCGTGTGAGATGAACGTCACTGCCTCCATGGGGACCTCCGTGATTCCGAACTTCTTTGCTGTGAAGGACACACACACACGCACACACACACACACACACACACACACACCAGCCTGTGTGTCTGCCTGCCTGTGTTTGTGCATGCATACACCAAGTTTCCAGCGAGCAGTAAACTCTCCCAATATGATGTAACTTAGGAGAAAAAAGTGAATGAGGAAAACAGAGAGTGGGCTGCAAGCACACACACACACACACACACACACACACACACACACACCTCCCTCCACACCCCTCCTTTCACGAGGTGAGATCTTTTTTATGGACTTGCCACAATGAAGAACGCAGACAACAACAGCATTGTAACACTGCCGGTGTTTGCATGGAGCTGTAGCGAGCAGGATGCTGACGTTCTCCATTACATTCACATCTTTGACTCGACAGCAGACATAAAACGGAGTGAAAGGGGAGCCGTCAGACTTCCAGAAAGAGGAGAGGTGGAATTCATGGCAGTATAGTTCTGCCGCAGCCATCTGGTTAAGCCATTTTGTGAGTTGAGGGGTTAAGTTACGTACTAACGTCCACAGGGGGGACAATGGAGGAATTACAATCCATCTATCTCCTGAAAGAGGACGAGACAGGATGCAATGAAGAGCAGACAGCACGTAAAGCGGAGGAGGACCCAGTAAAAACACTACGATGAACAATATATAAATATGTGATTCTTGGGGAGTTTTTTCTCGGGACCTGTCACAGATCATCAGGGGGACGTCTCATTCGAGGACACTTGAGCAGGGTGTACGCTCGATGACAGCAAGATTTAATACTTGGACTCGTCTCTGTCCAAGATGTCACGCCATTACCACTAAGTATTTCCGCACAACCAAGAAGTTTCAGCAACATGATGACAGATACAGAACGTTTGCGGTTTGAAACTTTTATTTACGGTCATTAATAGAAGGTCAGTGAGTATTTTATGATGTCAGGTTAAAATAAATGCCTAATGTTTCACATTCATGTTGAGGTCATTCCATGCTCGGAAACAGTGTAGTGTTAGCAATCAATCAGACTAAGTAGTAAAAAAAAAAGCGTGTTTAAAACATTAACATCTGCAGCTGCAACATTTACAGTTGAGTAGGTCAGGTCAGCTGATGAAAACTAGATCTGCAATAAAATCATAAAAACCAAAATCATGTCCCACAGGTATGAAGATTAACATCAAGTGGCACTTCCCCTGTAATAATTCATGGAACTAATTGATACTAAAGATCTCGTTGCATCTTGTTCCCCATTCATAAGTGTGATTTAACTAGTCACAGAGGGTTAGGGTAGTATGTAAAATACTGAATGCTATTGTGAATCAGGGGTGAACTCATCTACTGTGAGCTCGGTCGTCAGGAGTCTAACATTCTCAAAATTACAATGCTGAACTGCTGCTATTTAGCAGGTTATGTGTTGGTATGGCATGTTTTTTGTAATTAGCAATGAACACAAAGTATGAGACATGAGGCTGATGGGAATTACATTAGCTTTGCTGTCATACGCATTAAAGTGGCTCTACGTAAGAGTTTAGAGTTGAAAACATTAAAAAAAATAATTAAACCACAGTTTTGACATTGTGACGTCTACGTATTGTGTCACAGAGATATCTACTGAAGTTGCATCTGTTGTGGTACTTGCTTCTGCTTCTTCTACTGTCGACAAAGCACTCATGTAATGAGTACTGCCACTTACGGTTACATAAGAAAAGTGCGGGGGCGAGAGGGAGTATGTAACCAGTTCAGACGGGGGCCCTTGCCTCACGGGGTACGTGTGGATCACAACAGACAGATTTATTAATTGGGGGAAAAAATAAATAAATATACATAAATACCATCACAGGTGGGAGCAGTAATGAAACTCTGAGACGTATCAAAGCCATGTTCAATTAATTATGTCATCTTGTCACTTGGAATATACGCACATTAAAGTAGCTAATGGCGACATGTACTTATTAACATTTTATTTTGAAATTCACTTCAAACTTCCACAGTAGTTTGTTTGAAACCTAACAATTTCCTCATCATCAGTAATGAAAGTTCTCAACAAAAAAAGCGCTGATTACAACTGCCGCTTTACAGCCGCATCACATCCGTGGGTGGAGAGGAGAGGAGAAGGAAAAAGGATGGTGGAGCAACTGAAAGAATGGAATCCATGTCCAAGTGATTAGCTGTGAAGCTATGCCCATTAGGCAAATGATGATTATTGGCTGCTCATTATTAGGCTATTACAGCGCCATTAAAATGACATTACGAGCCCGTTTTGTGTCGACTGTGGTTAGACACACGCAAACACATCAGCTCCACACATGAGTACGTTCTGCCCACCATATTTAATTGATCCAACAAAATAGAAATTACACACACACACACACACACACGCACACACACAAACACAGAGAGAGAGAGAGAGAGAGAGCGGTAGAGGAATGTAGGTGCAGGCTGACACAGGATCAGCTTCAGACGTGTATGAACTTGTCTCATCTCTTCTTCATAGGTCTCTGCCTCTCAGAGCTGCACCATTCCTACCTGACATCTCTACTCTTTGCTTAGGTGTGCCTTTCATTCCCTATTCTCTTCTGAAGCACACAAACACACACACACACACACGCACACGCACACGCACACACACACACACAAACACACACACTGAGAGAGCTTTGAAGTCAGTGCAGTACATCGTTTTCTCGTCTACCTGTGAACCGATGAAGAGGCTCTGGGAAAATGCCATGAGAAATCCCATGTCGGAAGTCACCCATTCTGGGAGTGTATGCGCGAGGTTTTGTGTGTGCGTGTGTGCGTGTGCGTGTGTCTAAGGTGGGCCAGTCATTATGGGTGAATGGGCAGGATGGGACTGGAGCTATCACGTGGAGGGGCTCAAGTTGCATACACACACACAATCTCACACAGACTCTTACACACACATACCATGAAGTAGGTGGGTGTCCCAGTGCCTGTCGCCGTGTGGGATCCCAGCGCTGCACCGGTACGGAGGCATGGAGCATTTTACACACATGCATGCACACAAACACACAGGCAGTCATGTCACTGGCGGGATTAATACAAGAACACATGCAACGTTTTCCAGCGTCCTCTGCATCTGAATCCAGTGACACCTGACAGCCGCTCTCCAACAGGGACAGTTTTGTAATGATTTCATGTGTTACAAAGGACTGGTTGGAAAGGAAAGGGGAAATGGTGGGTTATAATTTCGCAGGCCATAATAAGTGTACAGTCATTGTGTCTGAGAGGACTACTTCCTAAACCCCCCTTTAGCATACCACAGTAATCCAAGACATGGACAGGAGTCACAGGACAAGAGAGAGGTGAGAGCTGTAAAGAGGATCGACTTATTACAATGAAATGTTTTCAGTTTTTTGTTTCTGCTGTTGATAAAAAGAAAAATGCACAAAAAAGTCAAGTGGAAAAGTAGTTGTTCAAATATGAAGATCTGCTAACAAGAAATCTTCCATATGCTGCTGTGTCATGACTTTACATCGGTGTTTCCCACACATACAGTTTACCTACCACCCAAGTGGACCCATACAAGCATTTTATAGGCTACTCTAATTATTTTAATCCGCCAACGAGAACAACGGCAAACACGATCGATTTACTTGGTGACAATCAGCCCTCGCTCTTCCCCGCCCCGTCTACTCTCCAGAGAGAGAGACTCTCTGGTGTTACATCCCTCCTGTGAAAAGCACTCACTGTAACGCAACCTCTCCTTTTTAGTGGAGACCTGCTTGTGCTGTTGCTTTGTACCAACTTGTGCGTGCACCAGGTTGTTGAGATGCAATTCCATGCAAGAAAGAGAGCGAGAAAAACAGAAAGGCGAGGCAATGCATGCGTTAAGGCGGACAATTACAGCAACACTACGCAGGATTAATGTAGGCAGGATCTTAACGACTGGGAAAACTGACAGAGATCGACCGAGTAAATATTCACCTTTATCAGAAACTTCACAGGAAAACTATGGGGACCCTACAATAACGTGTTACCAACATTAAGAGTATTTCACCACTGGGCCTTCAAAGACTTCTGGATTGACTGACAAGCAGCTAAGCTAAGAGAACAGAAGAAAGAGCTGCATCAATGCCCTGCACCAGCTCCCCGTGTCTGATCAGCAGAGGTCTGCGGCGAGAGGACGGATAGCTGGAATTCCTCCCTCAGATGGCACGTCCTTAATCTCATTATCTGGAAGGATATGAAATCTGCATTCCAGCGCCCTCACACACACACACACACACACACACACACACACACACACATCAGAACCGCTCGGCGCGCCCTCATGTCAGAGGCGCCCTGCTGCGTGTGACATGGTGGCCGAGACCGTCCACCTTTGTGGCGGTGTTATGGCTGTACGTGGACATTCCTGCATAACCCTCACAAAAGTGCACGCGCAGACAAAAAGATTTAAACAGGCTACTGCATCTCAGAGTTACGAAAAGTTACATCTGATGCCGGAAAACTGGTGTGGACAGTTGGAGAGGCCCTTTTGAGAGCTTCCTCCTCCGAAAACATGGAATTAAGGAAAGGATGGGGGTACCGCACTGAGTGACAAGAGGACCTCCCACTTCAACAGGCACCGTGATGAGGCGTGACCACTCCTGACAGGTGTTTTGTCTCACTCGGAGCGGCGTGATGTGGCCATTGTAGTGGCCACTTCCCCTGAAAGGCCTGAAGAAATCCCACACCAAACGGGGATGAGAAGCTTGGCATGCTGCATGCGGCCGCCTCTGCCTTTACAAAACGGAGCTTACGTAAAACTGGGCATCAATCAATGAGCCGGCGCGACAATGAAGGGGTATATGGCAATAGGAGCCGCCACACATCAAAGCCACACGTTCTGCTGCTCGGTTTTTGTACGTCTTAGGGTTTCAGGTGTGTTTATTCTTTAAAAAAAAAAGAAAAAAAAAAAGCTGGTTCAATTCCCAAGGCCGCTCTGGAATTTAATCAGAAGAAATCTTCTCTGAGCCACAAAGGGAAGGCATTAAAATCCTATTACAATGCACAAAGCCTCCACTGTTTCTCGGCAAAGCCACGGCACACTGTAAGGTGCTTAAATGCTAATGCTAACTAGCACCGCCGCTGTCTCCTCAATCAAAGAGGGCCAAATCTTTCAAGTCAAGTGGTACAGAGAGGGAGTAGCTGCACATGTAGTGATTTGGCCAGCACTCACATTAGGCCCGGCATTTTAAGTCAATGAGAACAGAGCGTTTGAATAATACTCTCCTAAGTGGAATGTTGTTAGAATGTAGAAAAGAACAGCTTAGCAATTGGATTGTGCACACCATTTATACACCCAAATTAGCTTATTGAAAGGCGGGTAAACCAACTAAAAATAGGCAATTGACTCCCTTTTGATTGCCAGAGTATCATCTTTCCATCACTGCCCGCCAGAGCTGTGGCCGATAAATACCTGTGACTGTTGCAGAGTCATTTAACCTATGAATAAATGCAGATGACACCCTTTCCCACTGAAGATAAAAGCCAGAATTTAGTGTGAGTTAGTGGGTGTTATTTTTTATCTAAGAACCTGTTGAGTCTAACTTTCTGTCACAGCTGTACACTAAACACTAAAACGTGCACATTTCTGCTTTTTCCAGCAGCTTCAAAAGCGTCTCAGCCCATCCGTCCAGGCACCTCAGTTGTGTAAGCTGCTTTGGTGGAACTGCTGGATCTAGAGGGAGAAGGGCTCGGCTGGGACCGCTTTAACAGGAAGGGAAGGGCCCTGAGTGGTGAACACATGAAAGGACGGCTCCGTCATCTGGGAGCTATAATGACAGACTGTGCAGCCTTGTTTTGACTGAGGAGCTCCTTTAATATGCATGACAAAAGACGTCCTTCTGGGACCTTCCCCGGCAACAGCAGCGAATCCCCTGACAAACTTCTGTTGCCTCTGCTTCTACTCTTCACCGCGTCATCATCAGCGGTGGTTGAGGTTCCATCAAAGCGCAAAGGCATCTGCCTGAGCAAAAACCTCCTGCTTTTGAAGGCCCATCCAGTGCGCTGGAGATCAGCACTCTTCGCGCACAACGAGTTCAAAACAAGAGAGGAGACAGTTCAGCTGCCGGGCCCGCAAAAATGAAGCACTAGGCTTTGAGTCACCGTAATCTCCCCTACTTCAATTGTGTAGGGCCGTTCACTCCTCTCTCGATGTCCTTGTCTGTTCTCTTAAACGACACAGAGTCCCGGCTGGACATATTACTCTCACTGTCTGGCTGAGCGCCGCTGTGAAGAGTGCTCAGCACAGACGAAATCATCCGAACAGGACAGAGCACTCTCGTTTTGGCAACCTCTCTCGAAAAAAAGCTGAAACACATTTTTGAAAACATAGTCTGTCTCGCGGTGCCATAAATGATTCAACAAATTTCCCGGTTTTCTACCTAAAATACCATGAATTTATTCATTTCACACACGGAATCATGTCAAATTTGCACGAGCTGATGACTACATGGAAATTGGCAGTGAGGTAAGTGGGCCAAGAGAGATACCACAGGCTCAGGTGGTGTCTTCTTGACACAAGATGGGCAGGGAATGGATCGGGCAGGTATTCAACAAAATATAAAGTATCTATAACCATGTATGAACATCTGTACAATTGACTACAAAGCAAGTACATCAACCATTATGCTGCAAATGTTCAAACATGACTAAATCCGACATTAGTTTCGAGATAATCCAAGCCACCTTCTATTTCTACAGATCCGGTGGTCCTTTGAGGTATGATTGAGGAATGGTGGGTGGGGGTTTTTAGCAGATGTGGTTTGGGGAGGAAGACCATGGCCATTATGATAGAGAGATTAAAGTAAAGGGAGTGGTCTTACCTGGTGGGGCGTTGGCAGGACAAAAGAGGAGACAGCACATGAAAGAGAGAGAAAAGAAAAGATTAGACACTGTTTGCCGAGCTTTAAGCCATATATCAGCACATTTGTAGAGTATACAGTCTCCGCACTGATAAAGTGCTGTCTAGACGGAGGCCCCTTTAGGTTTTATGGGGCCTCGAAACCAAACTATTGCTATCATGGCAAACTTTGTCTGGGAAAAGACAACCACTGTGAAGCACTTTGAGTCAAGATGCATAATGGCAAACGTCATCAGTCATCTTCATATTTCAAGGTAGAAATCTATACTTGCATCCAGACAGGTACTGCTAGCATCTGACTTTCTGGATCACAACAAAATTACATCAAGCCCTCTGACTTGGGTCCTGTAACAGAATAAGTATTGATTTTTTTTTCCACCAGATAGCCGGTTTTAGCTGATCTTGTTGGATTCGGTTCTTATGTTATTTATGGCAATGTCATAATAGGATTGAGAAGGAGCAGCAGACAGAGAGGCACACACATACCACACAATTGGCTTTTTTTTTTTTAAATTGCCATGCTGCCGTCACAGCATCTTTCAAGGGGCCAGTTTTCTCTGTCAAACGATTGACAAAAGTGTCAGACCATCTGGACATGTTGCATGTATTTCCCTTTGTTTTCTTGTGTGCTGTGCATCTGTATCTGCATATTGTTACCAGTATCGTTATTATTTTTGTGACCTGCTTAGGGACTACAGATGTAAATTAGCATACCGGCATGGTTTGACATCTTGTATTTTTATACCGATACTGTTCAATAACATGCTCTGTCCCTATCACATAAACAAATACACAAAAAAAACAATGAAACTTTCTGAAACCAGACATTTAACATTCATACCCAATTCACACCATGATTAACCAGTTGTGCGGTGATGAGAAATGGTTTGAACTTCTCTGTCAAGCTCTTTTTTTATTTTTCAACTATTTTCATCAGTGCAACAATATGAATGCCTTTCAGGAGGCGTGAGTCTGGAAATGTGCACCCTAGTCCCCATTTTTAAAGAATATCCAGTGATGTCACTCAGTGGCTTAGTTGCATTGTGGGTAGCTCCAGGTTTTGCACTCCTATAACAGCGTTGGAGTCACCGTGGACCATTTTAAAATAAATTATCAAAATAAACAACTCAACCAGATATATCCCGTCCACTTCCCTTCAAAAACCTGGTGCCTACGTTACCCAAAATGCAATTACGCCACTGAGTGACATCACTTGAGGCAGTTTATCAGATTAGATGCAGCTCCCTCTGGAGCAACAAAAGGCTTCACACTATTTACTTCACATATGCAGTAGTACTCCCCAAGACCTGTAAACAACAATTAAATGTCTAAAATTGGTGGAGTTACCCTTTAAGGTCTCATTCATCGAGATTAACAAAACATCCCTGTTCAATGTTCATCATTGAAGCTTCAGCAACCCCATACTATCGCTATCCACTCCATCTTACTCGCACATTTTCCAAAATTCTGTGTTAATAATTAAATAATAATTGCTGCAATTAAATTAGTCTTGGACTGAATTATCAGGAAGCAATTGTTGTTCACTGGGCTTAATCAGTAACTGGAGGCACAAGTACCCAGCAAAAATATTTCAGCGATATTAAGTGCTTATATTTCACAGTGGGTGAGTCCGCGTCCCTGCGTTAGAGAAGATATGTATTCCTCCATAACTCCCACGGGACGGGAAAAGTATTAACTGCAGTTCAGATAAACTCTATCTCCATCCCTTCATACTCTTTGCAGAACATCCTTCGGCTCTGTGACAAGCACTGAAATATTTACAGCCCGGGGATAAGTTCACCAACACGTTTTACTTGGCATTACGCAGGAGCCACACTAGTCACCTTCCTTTGTCATCCATATTTCAAAAAGGCATCGGGGGGGGGGCGGGTTGAGCCGAGCTTGCTGACCCAGAATACGAATGAGCCAAGAAAATGAACTCCAGGAAACTGATCTGATAAAAACTTCAGAGCACCGGGTTGGAAAAAGAATGCAGCTTAAAGGCAAGAGCCATGTTTGGTGAAATCATTGTCTTACTACGCTTGATCCAAATCTTTGCATCACCTCTTCCTTTGCCTTATTTGGCGATAGTGTATCAAAGTACAGCATGTCACGTATGTGATCTTTTGAGCTTCACCTGGGAACTAGAGGTGACGATGCATGATTCATCAGTGCTGACTAATGGTGATGCAATTTGCAGAAAAGTCTGTGATCGGTGATCCAGAATGCTATTTTCCCAGGGGGAAAAAAAACACATCTCCCTTCTTAAAATACTTAAAAGACGACGAGAGAGGGATGAGGGAGAAGGGAGACTCTGAGAGAAGCTCTTAGTTTATCACCCAGCTTGGTGTCTTGATGAAGAGATACCCTGCAGTGGGAGAGGAGCTCTAGACAAAACAAGACTGCTCTCCTTCTCTGTGTTGCCGCTCCCTCTTCCAGCCAGCAGCGATATCCATCCCTATCCATCTAGTCTGGGTCATGAGAGCAGCGGGTGAACCCAGCAGGTCCCTAAAGCCTCTTCTCACCCAGAGGAGAAGGGGCAGAGTGGCCTGTGAGGTAACTGGGGCAAGGCTGCTGTAGTCATGCATAGCGCTGGCGGAAGAAGAAAGGGACACAGGCCATAATCGGACCATTACGCCGGGTCAGTCCTCTCTTTGGGCTTTCAGAGGTGAAGCCATAAACAGAACCAGTGAGAGAACCTAGAACTGGGAATCCCCTCCACACATCCAAGGCAGCCGAGTTGTGGACTAAAAAATTACTCGGGACTTGCTTGAGACTTGGAGCCATAGAGTTTGGTCACGTGTCTGCCAGACAAGCAAGGACACTTCATATGGAGACAGCTTCAGAAGTTTGAGCAGCCTTTCCAGAAAGACGACCTGGCTTTTAGCTACAAAAGTTAACTAGAATAGTGACACTCTGAATAGCTCGTATGAGTCACAGTGACATTTTCAGGGAGCTGGCTTCACTTGAAAAGGATGCACTATCTGTTAAGATGCAATAAACCCCGACCCCCCTCCCTCCTTCCTGTCCTGTCCTGCCACTGTGACGCAGTTTGACTCAGCACGCGCAGGCTGAAATTATGCAGCATCCCTCTTTTAACAGCATACCCATATATTAAAAAAAAAGAAAAAAAAAAAGGCAAGTGATGGCCCGTACAGTGCGGGGGAAATTGCCAAGAACAGCCCCTTAAGTTTGGCGGCACCAAGAGTAATCAAGTTCCCAAGCAATCTTCATTACACAGAGAGCACTCAGCTTTATTGAGATTCAGGGAGAGCGAGGTTGCAAGCGTACGAAAAGGATTTATTGATTGCACTTAATGCAATAAGCATGCAGGATCCAACGCAACAATTTCATTAGATTTTTCTTTACAGCCAGGCCGTGGGTGCTTGGCAGGGGAGGAGGGAACAGGGAACCAGGCAACTTTTACTGGACAATCTCTGAGTAAAGAAGTTTACTTTACTTGCTTACACACAACACACACACACACGCCCCTAAAACGGCCTTAATGGGTTCCTCCACAGATTTTACACATGAGGATTGTTTTACTACTCAACCTGTGAAAACACTTGTTATGTGCTATATGTGGTTTTAAAGGGAGCTGAGGGTGTCATTGGGGTTATCGCAGATTGGGCATGAGAATTTTAATAGGACGTACACATTTACCTTCTTCCAAAAGGCCATATCGAGTTGTTGTGGGTATTGTAGGATGTAGCGACGTAAAGTCAGGGTATCGTTGATTTTGACCCTTCCTTTTTGTTAACTGTGTCTCTCGTGAGTCTTCCAATTTCATGAAACTGCTGTGCTAGATAGAAAAGGCTTTAGATTTCATGATTCAGAACTGGGGGTTTGAGATGTTCCTGGCCTACACATCTTAATTAACTATGTCTATGTGTAAGAGATCTGCTTGCCTGTGGTTTCATCAAAGCAAAGCAGCGGCAACTATATTCTGTACATTTTTAAATCTCACAAAATACAATAAGAGTAAGAGTTCTTCCAGGGTAAAAAGAACTCTTTCATTTTCTGCACTGTAGATTTATCTATTTATGTCCAGCTCGAGCCTGCCAAAAGTGATCAATAAAACTCTTGATTTCAACACTAAATCTGAAACGGACCGGAAAAGAATGTAAAGACAATGTCATCATATTCCATTCGCTGAAAAATGGAGATGTTCTTGTCCTTGGAGACGTGATCAACAAGATGAAAGAGGAGACGGGTTCAAGTGCTTTGTTGAAACATCCACTGCCGGCTGAAGAAATAAAAAGAATAGACAGCCACTCTCGGTCCAGTCCTACAAAGGTTGCTGGCCCAGCTGCTTGAGCTGCATTTGCCATCTTTTTCTCATTTAAATCGTCTCTATTCACATTCAAGGCCAGCTTGCTCTCTGCCCTCTGCGCAGCGAGAGAAAGGGAGATAAATAAACAGATCTGCAGGAGAGGGTGTTAGTAAGAACAGGCCCTGGTCTCTGGCCTGCTGACAGTCAACCATGTGTTCCAGCTGTTTGGTTCCCCCCCCACCCAACGAGAACCACTAGCCAGACAACCCCCACTGACACTTATGTCAACTCTTCTTCCAACCCTCCATACTCCAATCACCACCCCCCCATCCATCCACCCTGCTAGCCCCCTCGCTGACCCTTTACTTATTGGGTCAGGGCAATAAATACTGTGTGCTGCTCTCCAGAGGCGCGTTGACTTCAATTCACCCCGTAACACCTGTGCAAAGAGGAGCGTGATGCTGCTGTTGAAACAGTGGAGACTTGAGCAAATGAAGAAAACTGGCCCGACACAGGCATAAAGTACCATAAATCACTTTTTTATTCTGTTTTGAAAGGATTTCTCGAGGCTTCCTTGTGACTGATTTCATGTTTCAAGGTCTATAATTCCGCGGTTGACTCATGTGGGGTTTGTAGTATTAAGAGCATTTCTCCAAAAAGCCTGTGGCGAGGGGCATTACGTTTTTATGGTGTCATTATTCAAGGCGGTTTAAGACTACAAGAGGGGAAGAGGAAAATGGGGGTTGCCAAGTGTTTCAACTTTCAGATTCAGGAAGTCAAAAAATCCAAACAATTGTTGGGGCTTTTTTTTCCATCAGCCCTGTAATTAAATTAGGCTGACAACAGAAGCTCCCAGATGGCTTTGCCAGACGTTCTCAGCGCAGACTGAGCAACAAAGACATTCATTGGGTAGTCATGTAAAGTTCGAGAATAATCTGCTCCTTATCCAAAAGTAAAGCAAACTTTGGTCTCTTTTAAGTTCTTACTAGAATCCAATTTAAGGAGGCCAACTTCACACTGGCACTTACCAGCATTATTTATCAGATTTGACTGTGTGAGCAGAGAATATTGTTTCAGCCCAATTAGTTGAGGGGTGCTCATCGTGATGGCCCAGACGCACCAACCAACGTTAAAGAACTTGTGCAGACAAAGCTCGACTGTTGCATTGCCTTGCGTCGCCTGTGTCTATGATAAAATGTTGCACCTGAACACACCGAAATTTGCTTTACCGTTGGTCTCCGCTGCCGACAACATGCTCGAAAAGTCGCCGTCGGGGGGCTACTAGTACCGATGGTGCGGTACACATCGCAAACAACTGGGGTCACGGATGCTCACTGACAAACCAAAGACTAACTGATGGCAAAGCGCTGGCCAATTTCAGGTGTATCAAGGCCCTTACAACCAGCGATCTCACTAGGCCTCCCCTAACACTGTTTTACACTTATACTGCATTTGCTGACAATGAGCCTGCAAGCAGACCACTGAATGAAACAACAGACACGAGCATGAATGTCAGAAAGCAGGGTTATTGGGAGAGGCGCAATCAAATGGTGTTCGATACTCCATATGAACCCAGCAACATCTGGTAATAAAGCACATCTGTACATAAGACCACATACTGATGAGGTGCAGGCTGAACCTTCTCATTTCTGCAAGTATTCAGCCCCATTCACAGCAGCTGATCTGTGAATCAGTCAGACAAGGCACAGGCCATAATGAGGAAGATAAAAAGCGACTGGACTCCAAAGAAACCTGCATCAGCCACTTCAGCATTAAGTTATTTACTTTGGACATTTCAATATTGAACACAAACACTACGGTAACAGAATGAATGTCTTTTAACATGCTGTAGTTTCATGCCATTCAATGCAAAGGAAGGTCATGTAATATTCATTCCTGCCCTCGTCTTGGGCCTTCCTTTAGTTACTCCTGTGGTTTCCCTGCAGAGGCTTCGCACCTAGCTGTTCTCGTATCCATCAGCCTTGATTGGGCTGCCAGGAGCATATTGACCTGTACTTGACACTACTCTAAAGACGAATGTGCTGCGTTAAATGAATGGACGGATGGTGGGTTGGGTTTACTGAGACGGATGGACTCAATTCATTTGGACACTGAGCACACACACCGAGAGTTTGTTCTCCTCTCTCACTGGTTACCGCGGTGACTGTTTTCCTGAGTTGAGGTGGAGTTAAGAGTGAATAGGATCAGCTCTAGATCACAGATCACAGTAGGCAAGGCTTATCGCGCAGCAGGTGCGAAGGCTTTTTGATGTTTCGGGGTCAGTGCTCTGATATGTTATCATTTACAAATCGCAGCTTTTGTGTTGCAGAAGGGAGGGATTGCTACCTGCATGGATCTACAAAGTGACGCCTTTCAGAGGCACCGGAGCAACGTCAATATTTCAAGACAAATGACCCAATCATCCCAAGTGATGCACTTACAGTCTCAAAGACAGGAACAAGATGACTTTGCAAAATCAGCGTAAAGTTAAAAATTCAAAAAACAAGATTGTGTTTGCTGTTCTGAGAGATTGTTTGCGCCCCTGATTAGGCAGATAAACGGATTATGAGTGAATCAAGAAACACTTCTGACTTTCGAGTGAGAGGATAGAGAGCGCCTGCAGACAGAATCTGAACCCTGAACCGAAGCTAACTCTGACAATAGACGAATTAAACATATTTCGGGACTGACGCATGTTAAATAACAATACACACAGATGCCAAGATGCATGAAAGTAATAGGTTACCCGGCCCTTCCTCTCCTTAAAACAGTGCATGCTATTCAACCCCCAGACAATACACTAAAGCACAGCTTAGCCTACATTGCAGACAGTAACAGTAAGGCTAGGCCAATGCACTTCATCTCATTTAGCCTAAATGGAGAGGAGAAAGCACAGCGGCACAATGTATCAGGATCCAATCCAATTTGGCTATTTACTTTTAGGAGGCCGCTCAGCTCTCCTTGATGTATAAATTACTTGAGACTTCAGTGTTCGACACACAAACGTTGGGCTAAAAACAAGATTGCGCATTAAGCCAAAATGAGTCCATTGATTCATGTAGAGTTCCTGTCTTATTCAGCTGTTTGGCCGCCGGTGACAAATTCCAGCCCGATTAAATTTGCATGAAGTCTGTGGCAGCAGCTTCTGGTCTGCTGAAATCTAAGAACATGTAGTATGTGTCACCTATCCGCGGGCAGATAGCGATGGATAGGTCCCATTCCAGAAGATGCAAACCTAAGTGTGAAGGATGCAGCTAAAATGCTTCATTTACTGTTACTACTTGCTGCAATATAGACTCGAAATGCAAAACTGTAAGCAACGCGTGTTGAAGAGCAATCGTACGTTTTCACTGCCCTGCATTATACAGACACGCGCTGACAAATGGCTGTTTCTCCTCCCGCTCTCTGACACTAGATGATGGGGTGTAAAACAAATGGTAGGGGAAACTCCTGCAGCCCAGTGTCTGCCTCTGTGATGTATCTCACTGTGTGCGCAGTATCTAATTCATCCATTCTGGTGTTTGTGTGTCGGGGGGGCCCATAAAACAGACCTGACGGAGAGACCTGACAGAAAAAAGGGCCCAACGTTGATCTTTTTCCAAAGCTGCGGTCTGTCAGATTTATGAGCGTTAGCAGGTTGACAGTATTAATTCTGAAAAGTGGGGAAATGTCAAGATCTCGCAGGTGACATTACAACAGAGCTCACCTTTTCATTTCACGGTCATTTCACTGGCTAAGTGTGACAGCCGTGACTCAGCTCGATTCTGCTTTATAGAGGTAGACGTGAAAAGTTCCGTATGGCTCAGACTGCTTCTGAAGAAAAAAAAAAAGACAGCCTCATGCTCTGACTGCACTCGCCGATGCATGACAGCGAGAAAATAAGGGGCTCTGCTTCGTCGCCACGTTAAACACACGAGGAAACCAATCATATTGGCTTATTTAGAAATTGTATTAATTAATTACTATTAATAAACTCCAGTCTTTTAATGTGCAACTTGCATGTCATCAAATCTACTGGGTCATGTACACCAAGAACAGAATTAGCTTAAAAAAAATGCATAACGACATGACATTTCATTTATGGATGCAACTTTTAAGCAATGTCATTAATTTATAGTCGGCTGCCTTAATAATTGATTATCGGTTAATCATTAATAATATATGCAATGTGTTGGACGTTTTACCGTTAGAAAAACGTTTCAACCACTGACTATCTACGGCCGCTGCACAAATCAGAGTGGGCTACACCAGGAGGTAAATGATCGGATAGAGTAAACACCAAGTTACTTAAATAATAAACTGTGGCTAGTTTTAATTGCAGAGCTCCCGTCTGTCGATATTCAACAACTCTCCTGGCAAAAGCCTACTGAATGGCTAAAATCTAAAAGTATCAGCTTGTATGTAATGTCTTTTTGTATTTTTTTGAATTACAAATGACTTGTATTTTAATTAAATATCTTTACTCATTGAAGTATTTAGTATTTTAATTTGATAAATTCGGTAAGCAAGTATTTAAAAAAAAAAAAAGATACAGTTTGATGTATCTATCGTCGATTGTCGTTTAACACATTTTTAATCGGTTGAATTATTAACAGGGATTAATCAATTAATCATTAATCCCTAATTCAATACCGGGCAGGCACCTTTGCTCTGTCTCACATTCTCTCTCTACCCATGCTGCTTCCTGTCTTTGTTCACTGTCGACTGTCAAATGAAGGCCATCAAATGGCACTTGGCCTAATTGTATGCAACACTGTAAGTTGAGGCAAGGCGAGCTTAATTCTACGTTGTTGTTGTGCACGTCAACTCAAAGCGCTTTACATGAGACACATAAGCATTAAGGCAAGATAAGGCAATAGAAAAGGATCAGGTCCATACCTATTATCTGTCTAGACCATGTATATGATCAATAATATAAACTGGTCAAATTGTCATACAGACAGTCAGTGTGAATTATGCTAATTCCTGAATATTAAATGCTTATCTGCAATTTGGTGCAGTGCTCCCAGTAATATTTGTTGTCAATGAGTACTGAAGCAGCATATTGTAAGACAACATTTGAGTCACAAATGTTATAAATGCAGTAGCAAGAATACTTTCCACTCATATCTTAAGACACT
>OMLP01004163.1:5632-37049 GCA_900302685.1 Spondyliosoma cantharus | reverse complement strand
TTTGAGAAAAAAAAAAAATCTTATGAAGCAGAAGTCTTCAAAAAGTGTTATGAAGACCAGCAGAATATCCTGGTCCTACCGTGTAACAGATTAGCAATGAGCAGCAGTCAATGAGCAGACTGACTGTGAAAGCCCTTTGAGGACGGTTCACGTCTATACATTTTGAAAGAGCGACAGGCCAATGAGGAAAACTCCAACACGCAACGGACCAATGGCATGACTTCATCGCTCAAAGGGTCACTTTCATACAGCTGACCTCGCTTTGACGCCAAAAACGTTAAAGAAATAAAATAAAAGATAAAGATAAGCTAAAACAGAATAAGAAAGACAAGTGTGATATTGTTACCTGATAACAATGCTTAAAATACTACATAGATGGCATCTGAAAGTGTTCTTAAATGCATTTCATTGATGGTATATCACCAAGGACTCAACATTGATAAGAAGAAACGGGTCACAATTCAAAGTTTTCCCATCTTTGAGCAACCTCAAACCTGTAGTGCTCCTTCTGTCGCTGCAGTTCAATTCTGACACTAACCACTAATCAGTCTGTGTGTTTATGTGTGTGTGTGTCCGACCTCTGGTTCCCACAGACTGCCAGACTCGGGGACTACCTGACCTGAGGCCCCAAGCCTCCCCACCCTCCCCACCACTTCAAGGCTGCGACCTTTAACCTCTGGCAGTGAGAACTTGCACGTCTATGTGATCTTGCTTCTTTCTCCCTCCTTTTTCCTGCCCTCCTCTCCCTTGCACATACTTTCTCTGCCGCGTGAGTGCGTGTGTCTGTCCCACATCTAGCTGGCTGGCTGGTAAGATCAGTCAGACCCTGGGAAAACATCTAAAACACAGCGACCAACGGGTTTTTCTGTTTTATTTATGTTCTTTATAAAACATTAATTTGGCTAACACCCAGCAGTCACTGTAGTAAATGAAGTGCTGACTCTGAAGTCACATGACCAACCCAAATTGGGTCAAGTTAGGACTAGTCTACCTCCTTCACAGATTCACACGCATACACAGCGTTATGCATTATTCAGAATACATCTCCCTCCCGTATACACACAGCTCTGAGTGTCTCATCAGGGCAGCACTGAGCCTCTTGGAAACTCGACAAGACAAGAGGGTTCATCAAACAAAGACTTTCCCTGTCAGAGAGAGGCATAATTGAAATTGGGGTCGGATCGGGAAGCTTGGTGGCATTAGCCAGAGGCTCTCCCTATTACTTCTGTTCTCACCTTCTTGGATGACTGAAAAATCTCAAACTTTACCTTCTTAGTGACCAACAGTTCTTTTTACTTACTCTACAAAACTTTGTTTCCATACAAACCCTTTTGGGACAGTCTGATCTGTATTGTCCACTTGTATGTGTGAACCCAATCACCAGAATAACTGTTGGCAATATATACATTACTGCAAACCACGGATATGTTGAGACTTAATATTTATCCAGTGCAATGACAGACATTGGTGTTAATACAGGTTTAAATTTAAATTTTATGTTGCCCTGGTTAGGTTTTGGCACAAAAACCACTTGGTAAGATAAAGGAAAATATATCTGTTTTTGACATTGCATATACTGCTGTAGATTACACAACTTCTTGTCAAAAATATCAGCTTTTCGTTGCCATAAACAACACTGGGCACTGTCCCGAGGTATGCCTAAAACTATCCAGTGGCGTCACGCTCATACATGTGGATGCGCAGTCGTGAACTGTGCTCTTGCCTGTCACTCAACCACCCTCCCCTCCACCAAAGTCAAGTCAAAGACATGTAATGTGAACTTGATGACCCACTTTGTTAAAAAGTTCAAATGGTATGCAGCCTAAGACGTTGTTCAGATGTTAACGTATGAAAACTGAAACGTCAACTACAAAACATTTTATCGTCACAACTGGGCCGTGGTGTTGGTTGATCCACTCTGTCCGCCACGAATTGGAAAATAAACTGGAACACACACAGCCTCTGTCAAAATCCAAAATGTATCTAAATGTAACTCTGTTTGACAACTGTTTCACTCGTGACAGAACCTGTTTGTCATTACAGTGCATCCCTGTGAAGAACAAGCCTGTCTACGTATCTACTGTAGAGATTTTAGCCTGCGGGAAGGAACTTCAGACTGTGAAAACACACAGAGTTTACACAGAAACAACAAAAGACCAAACAGAGGAAACGTGAGTGAACTTGCAGCGGCGTCGTAAGCCTCAACGTGGACCTGCTGAAAATATCTCACTGATGAATCAGGATGATTTCAAGTGTCCTGTATGTGTCAGTGTTGTGATGTGCGGATATGCATATGTGCATATTTGTGTGTGAGTGTGTCTGTGTGTGTGTGTGTGTAGCAGTGCCAGTAAGCTCCCCTTAATGAATTCCCGGTAACATGCCATGAATTAATCAGAGAGCCAAAAAGGAGCGCCTTGATTCACGGACGCACGCATTGCAATCGCAGGCACACATTCCTTAATATGACATCTGTTGTGCTAATGGCGGCATCAGCTCTGCATTTGCATTGCAACACATGACAGTGACCTTCGCCTACAGTAATGAATCACGGCGAAGCTAAGAGGTCTTATTGAATGTGTGGACAAAAAAGGCCTGCCTGCAGGCTCTCAGCGGGAAACAGGGTGAAGGAGGGCGGAGTGGAATGAGAAAGGATCTCATTGTTGCAATGGAACTCAGAGTGCAGCGGCACCCTGACACAGGTATTCTGCTAAATAAGGCCAGCATTGTACAGAGAAAGCATGCATACTGGCACAAAAAATGACAGGAGGGGGGGCTTCAGGCACCTGTTTGGATCCTGACCTTGGTACACTCCTGAAATGACTCTCGCATGTTTGCTTGGATTTTTAACGGCAATGATCTGAGGAGCAGCTACTTCTGTCAGCTTCTGTGCATGAAACCATGTGCAGCTTTGTGAACACTTCTGAGGAGAGACTTTCTGAATGTAGAATTTGTAGAAGTCATTGTGTTGACACTACAGAATTCTTATAGAGAGATCATGGAGGCGGTGAGGTGCAGCCAGGAGGAGGCTATGACGGAGGGCTTCTGGTCTGCCTTCAATCTAGAGCTGGTTGTGCAACACCACATCCGAAATCAAAGTTGTTTATATTTGTTCAGAATGGCCACACACAGAGGCGGAGTGAAAAGCCGGTCATCCTAGGTAGGCTGGAGTGGCGATATCGTTGTAATATGGGGATAACGGCATATATTTTTCAAACCGTCTTTCCTGGAAAACATGCATAATGTTGTTCTTGGTTTCACACAGGGAAAATGAAAGAAATACTTGTGTCAAGAACTGCAAAAAAAAAAGACAGTTCAAACCCTTGCTCCTTTTTCCCCCCAGGACAGCTGGCCAACCCGACATGTCCCTGTTCAATCTCCATTTTGATCCTTGATCACTTATTCCAATTTTGATTGATAAAATCATTTCTCCACTTTGCTTCAAAGACTTACAAGATTACAAGACTGAAAGGAGGGAGGGCTAAGGGTACATTTTCGGATTCTCCCCGGGGGTCACACAGAGAATGATGTGATCCTGCACTTCCCCTGCACTTCCCTTTCCCGAAGAAACGAAACAAAGTTAGCATATTCATTGCACACTTTACAACAACCAGAGCCACATAAGAACTTCTGAAAAGGGCAAATTGACAGCGGAGGACTCCTAAAGGAACAGTTTGACGCGACTCCCTGCCTCCACTACCCAGGTCACTGCAGCATTTCCATTAAAGCATTCCATTCTCTCCGTTGTCCCCCCAGTTCTAGGCAAATGGAGGTACAGTGGCATTGATTCATTTATCGTGGGCCCAATGAGCTTTTCTCTGGCTCCTCAGCAAGCGGTGGCTGTGATCTAATTACCAGTGGAGAGATGAAGTCATCTCCCCGAGCATAGTTGACGGCACCATTCTTCTTCTGAATAGAAAAGAAGGCCGATGCTCGCATCAAGTCGGCTCCTCGTGACTGAGGAGCTGAAACTAATGCAGGAGGGCATTAGTGACAGAGAAGCCCAGGGACCATCGACTGAGCAGCCTAAACGATGAGGCAGCATTGATCTCCATCAGTGCAGGAGAAAAGCATCCAGTGGATTGCTGCAGCCTCTCCTCCTCAAGAGATGAAAAGTCACCCGCACATAGTTAAAGGAAGACAAAGAACCCTTGTTGGAAGACCCCCCCCATCAAACTTGGGCCGGAGAACCAACATTATTCAATTTTCACAAGATTGCCTATTGACGTCTTCCATAAGTACACTGGAGAGGGATAGTGCCAAAGGTCAAACATGCCTCACATGTCAATGAGACAGTAACATGGCTTACTATACACAAACCCTGACCAAGACCATGTCACACAAAACACCTCACAGGCACCGTGGTTGCATTCCTCTGGCTTGTCCCTCAACAAACAAGTGCGTCCGCCTAAGGAAACGACTTGACCCGCTCAAGCCAAAGTCCGCGGTCGCAAAGTGCTTTGTCTTGCCTCTTTTTACCAGTGGGACAGGACCACACACACGCCGTGGCCATGACCAGCGCTGGTATTGTCCACTTGGTTGCTAAGGTGCCTTTGAAACAGTGGTTGGAAGGACAGAAGATGGCCACAGTTGTTTAAAGCTAATGAATAGCCTCTGTCTGGCCTGCCATCACTACTGATAAAAGCTTTGAGCTGGCTGTGCGTTTATAGGAAACACAGGCTTGTTTGTAGGTAAAGGCAAAGTTTAGAGGAGCTCTCTTGAGAAAACTCAAACCCCTCCCGATCCACTGTCAACATAAGTTACTGTACTGCTGTCTGATCACTGTTTTGAGCTAAATCCCAGGTACAATTATATTTACACCAATAATTATAACGGCCTCTGACAGACATCGTGCGTGAGAATCCAGACAGAATCCCTCTCATTAGGTATTCAAATGAAGGGGATTATATTCAAAAGCGTATGAATCAAGTCAAGCATGTAAAACGCTTCTAATCCTTTTGTCAGACACTTTTGTCTTAACAATCAAACTTGCGATGAACCTGTCAGCTCATGTTATGACTCCGGTGCAGTGAAGAGACACTGCGAAGATCATTTTAACAAACCGAACAGTCGGATGAGCACGTCAGGAATTAGTTTTGTGGCCTGCATAAATTTAAAAGAAATATTGATGAGGGTGCCGTGCTCGAGCGGTGATTCGAGTGGCTACACGCTGCCGACGAAGCCTGTCTGAATATTTCTTGAGGGGCATTGTGGAGGACAAGTCCAGTCTGCTGGCGTCAATGGGCAATGTTATCTTAGAAGGACAAACGGGACTATTTCCATTTCAGTTCTTCTGAGTTTTAAACGTTGTTGATAGCACTCAAAAGTCAGGTTTCTGGCAAGACATTAAGGCTGTTTTGTGCCCAACTTAACTAATCAACAGATTTCCTATTCCTGCATATGCTTTGTTGATCAAACTGAAACATAAAAACTTGACTGCAGGGAAGGCGGAGGAGAGATGAGAAGCCGATACAGTGGGCTGCAAAGAGATGAGCTGTGTGTACAGCGTACACAGGTTGATTTACAGTCTGAAACAACGCCTCCCAGATGCCACGATCGCTGCTAATTTCCAATATCATTAGCATCATGTCTGCCAGTGTCATGTTAATGAGGGTTTAACATGACAATGAGGTTTTCTAAATGAGCAGCCGAGGGAAATGCAGCGCTCAAATAATTACACAGCAACTGGCTGCAAATCACGACTTCCCCGTGATCTTCGGCATTCATGTCTGCCGTGCATTTGTTTCCAGTGAGGGAAGGTGTTTTCAGGCTCCAAAAAGATTTTCCAACAAGCAGAACGGGCTCCACATTTTGTTTCCTGGCTGTATGTTTAATTAACAAACTGTTCTAGATGCGTCGATTTAGATTAGCATATGAAAACTGCAATAAGGGGAATTAATAATGCAAATCAGTGTGTGGGGGGGGATTGCGCCGGTGTAGATCTTGGCAATCAACCAAGGCCAATGTGTTGCAGAGAACTACTCAGAAACACCTCCTGATAAAAAGGATGGAGTATTGGTGAGATAAAAGCGAGCAGGACCGACAAATAGGAAAGAATGCACACAACAACAACGCATTTTTAGAGTTCATAATAGGCGGAGGAAACTCGTGACCCGAGAGGATAAACCGCACAGATATCTGCTTCAGCTGCAACACGTCGTCTCTTATCTAGCTTTTTGACCCCAGAGCTGTCTGAGGGTTTGATGATTCCAGCCACAGCAAACAGGAGACGCCAGCAGGAGATAACAAATACTGAGACTGAGTCACATCTTAACAAGAAAAGCTATTCCCGGCAAAGTTACACTGGATTTCAGCTTCACAGATAGATCTCAGATCTAAAGCACCTATTTCCACAGTGCACTGCTAAAAATCCCAAACAACACACAAGCTAAATATTGTGATGTCTGGAGAAAAGTGCTTGAAACACAACAGATACAAAACACATTGGATAGGTATCCAGTACAAAATGTATATATCTTCAAAATTTGCCAGCCATCGAGGTGCTTTTACCTTACCTTTTCTACCTTAACCCTACCTTGAAACTAATTTAATAATCCAATGCAAATGGTGGCTGACTAGATTATGTCCGTCCAGTGAAAAATGGAATTTAACCATCCTGAGAATAAGAAATTGAAACTTTGTTTAATTGCCGTTTGTCAGCGTATTTCAATCAAAATATCTTGGGCGTCACGGTCACTGGCAGCGCCGTGGTTGAGAGCACATGGGTGTTCAGTGATTTTGTACACGTATGCATCTCTGCCCCACGATTAGAAACACGTGGCTGTATGAAAAGCTGTAGGGAAAGTAAATATATCGAAACGCAATCTAAACAGCTGTCTGTCTCCACAGCAGTTCACCGTCATGCAGTAACAGCAGTTCAAATGAAAAACTAACAAAGTGACAGGTGCTTCAAGACCACTTTCATAAGCTGGAAATACAACATTTCCTCTCTGAGCTCTGGGGGTTTTATCAAGTGGGACCATATGTTTTAAGAATCTGCTTCTTATTAGGCATAATGGCTGCCAGCCTATCCCTGGCTCTGGTATATTGTGCTTCCAGCCGCTGGATCGCTGCAGTGCAGAAGGGTAGCAGTGGCCCAAGGCATTTTGGGTTGACACCCGCTGAGGCAGAGCACTACTCTCACCCAGCCAGGTTGCTCGAAGCTTCGCCCCATCGGAACCTCTTCTTCCCGGTTTCCTTTAATATTTTTACCAACTAGGTAACCGAGACCACCAGACCGTGCAGACGTGCTTAGAAAAGCGAGAGGAAAATTAGATGGGATGTCCACTGGCGGGATGCCAAGCTTTTCCAAACCTGCAGGCTATTTCCAAAGGGAAAAGGGAGCACTTCCTGGGTCAATGGAGAGGATGTGGTGGGAATGAGTCGCTATGTGCCAGCTGTCAAGAACGGGATCCTGAGAGGCCGGGGGTTAATAAGGCTTGGCAGGGGTGTTCCCATGGTAATTGCCATGGTTACCCAAGGCCTTAGCCAAAAGACGACTGCAGGGGAGGTGGAGTGGATGTGGGTGACAGAGCCGAACCATGGGAGATCATTGAGAGAGGAGGAATTTGATGGACTCAGCAATGTCATAAACTTCCCAGGCAATTAATACTCCTGCCAATGTGACGAGCTTCGGTAGTCTTTATGATCTGAGACCTGTTGCTACTGGGCCATGTGGGATGTTTCATTTACAGAAAAGCAGAACGGAGTTTCATTTTATGAGGAGTCACAGTGATGGATAACTGTAGTTGAAGGAGCAAGAGCTGCAGAAAGAGCTACTTCTATAGGAGGGCTGTTAATAAAGTGGCTATGACAGCTTACAGCTGGCACCGAAGGGAGCTAATTCAATCAAATGCAACATGACTGTGTTACAGTTTAGCATGACTTCCAGGAGAATGACTATGACTTTGTGAAAGTGTACTTTCCAGAGCAGAGGATACAGAGGATCAATGAAAAAGTTTGAAAAAAGGCATTCAGACTCAACAATGACTTGAAAAACATTTTAAATCAGGAAGTTAAGTGGAAGAAAATATTCTACATCAGCATCCATGATGAACATAAACTGTCTGTTGCTCCTTATCATCATTTATCCCCACCAAATCTTGAGAAACTCCTGCTATTGTAACAACGATCAATCTTTCCAAAGCTGAATGCAGCAAATTCACTTACATTCTCTGGAGGTTGTTGAAAGCCATTCTGGCAAATGAGGTAATTCCCCAAAGGACGTAAACAGCAGATGAAGCTGTTTTTAGGGTTAAAGAATGGTAAACAAGTAAATGAGAAAATCCTTCATCGCAAACTTTCTTCTGAACATCATGAAGTAAGATCTAACACTTAGAAAACAACAAAAGGGATCTCTCTGTCTCACTATCTTTAAGCATCGTCCGTCTCAATACTCCAGCTCCTCCGAGCACCAAGATTATCTCCAAACTGATGAAAAACCATTTGTATTCTTGCATTCCCTGAATACACAAAAAGAATCGAGCTTTGAGTAAAATGTGCCGGGAAGAGATAACGACTGAGTGAAAGGACCACAATGATTTGACAGTCCACTTGAATACTGTTGCAGCAGAGCTCCCTCTGGTCCCATAAAGGACCGATGTGGAATGATCTATAACTGGGATGGCTAATCTGACAGGAGATGAGACGCCTCGCTTTTCACAAAAAACAAACCCGAGGGAAATTGAAGAGGTTTTTTTGAGGTTTTAGCTTTGCTGGTTTTGTCTTTTGTTCTACTGAGTGGTTTGTGTTTGTAGCCCCGAGGCTTACTGGACAGCAGTCTGCTCTACTGTCTGGGCTGCGGTCCAGGCTGGTGGCGGTGGTGCTGGATGCTTCGGTTTTGGGCTTTAACCCCCGTGGTTGAACCTGAGCCCTGCAGCTGCTCATTACTTTCCAGTGGAAGTGCTGGGATTGCTTTATGAGCCCTGGGAAAGTCAGGAGGGATTGTCTGCCCACTACAAGCTAAGCAATCCAGTTACATCAACGACGAGCCTGGGGACACACGGCTAGCCCAGACTAATCCCAATATCCAATTTAAAACATTGAGAAATGATAACCAGATGTCAAAGGCTTATGTTTCTGCCTCAAAGTCCAGTGGGCTGTGCAGCGGAGGAGGTTACGGAGGGCGTCAGGCATGGGAGCAGTCCTTCCAAGTGGGATCCGACTCAGTTAATTTGCGGGGGATAGGAGTTGTCCTCTGTTCCGAGGCAGTCATTCCAACGATGATTTTTCATTACACAATTATACACACATGGGTCGTTATCTAAGCTCAGCAACGGTTCTCGTGGATTACTTTAACACTGGGAATGGAATGAATTAAAATCTAACTTTTTCACTCATTCACTATTTAGATGTTATCTGTTTGATCGTATGTTAAAGCTTTGCAGAAGGTATTTTGTAATGAACTGGCACATTATTTGGTGCACCCACAGCTGCTCCATGCTGTGGTTTTCAACAACTCCCGGGGTGCCCTTTTGTCGAAAAACTAGCTTGAACTTGTTTCCCAGTAAAGTCGGTAATATGAGAATATCAGTATTGGTTATTCAAGCACTTCTTGAATGCTAGGGTGTGTCTGATCAAGCTGCTCCCTGTCCTCAACATGTGTTGTGGATGCACTGCATTCTGGTCTATTTATGTTTTTATCCAAGATATCTCTATGGTACCTCTGGCTACATTACAATAAATATTCTCCTTTGTAGTTGCTGAACGTTGACGCAAAAGGGCCATGCTACTGGAACACCAAGTCATTTTCTGCCCCGTTTTTAATCATGCAAATTTGAAAGCTGGACTGTAAGTGCAGGACGATGATATGATAGGCGTAACTGGCCAGGCGCTAGACAACTTACCAGAGAACTCAAATTTTTCCTCACCATCATTCTCTCCCTATCTCTGTACATTCATGAATGGCAGTCATAAGGCCTCAGGGAAACTAGGACTCAAGTTATAACCATCTGTTATCAAACTCAGGTGCAGCTGTCTTGATAATATTTCAGCATGACGTAAAGGTGCCTGTGTGTGCAAAGTTACACAAAAATATATAATAAAAAAAAAAAAAAACAACAAATATGGCCCGGGAAATCCTTGGTGCTTTATCGCACTAGCGGCTTCGCTTGAACTTTGGAGTGTTTAATTATGCTATTTGGTGCGTTGATATCGAGACATCTCACGGCTTGTTGTGATTCACCCTCTGTTCCTTGTCTTGGCTCACTAGCTCTGCTGAGTGCATTTCTCAAACTCCTGTAAATCATTAGCGAGCTGCTTTAATGAACAGGTTGCTCACCTCTCCCTCCCTTTCTCTTACCCCAGCCCTCTTTGCTCTTATCACCGCCAATTGACGAATCCAAGTGAGCAAACACTGAGTCATAGCACCTGCGTTTCCGACCTTCAATCACGCAAGCTATCACAATAGCCTGAATTCAAGAGCTGCCTCCTGCTGCAGAGAGAGTAAGTGTAACACGCTGAGAGGAAACAGAGGCCTGAGCTCCTATTATCAAGGGCTCTGATAGCCAACAGCCAATGTTGGGGACATCGGTGAGCATCTGTGGCCTTAGTTTTTAAGCTTGTCTCCGTCTGTTGAGTTAAACCTTGTTGGCCTTTGTCGCAGCTTTTTGGCTTTTGGTGTTGAATCATTGGCGGAGCCCGTCAGTGAGAGAAACCACTCTGACTGGCTGTCAGCTATCATCGTTGCGTTGTGCTCATGCAGCTTTTTAGCCGAGACACAGGGGACATGAGGCGACAGAACAGTCCATCTTTGTCACCACTACTTCTCTGATGTTGGTTTGGTGTGTCTGGATGGTTAGGCTGGGTATATGGTGGACAGTAGGGAGGTGTATTTGGGTCTAACTCAGTGTGTACACATTCATAATTTAAGTGCATTTAAGTGCCGAGCTGACCTTTTGAATAGATGTTCCACAACACAAAACAGTAAATAATCACCAAATGTCATGTGTCAAGAAAAGCCTGCATTATAAAATAATCGTAAAGTGTGAAGTGTTGCATGGAGTGTGACAGTTAACACCCACACATCAATTACAGCAGACTAAGATATCGCCACCTGAGAGCCTCTCTTCCTCCAGCTGTTATTCTTCTCACTCGAGAGAAAAGAGCTGCATGAGTTTACGGACCGTCTTATCCACATGCTTAGCACGCTTTTGGTCTGGGGTTGTTTTTAATGGTTTGAGCTCGGGATCTTAGTTCCATTTAAAAGGAATCTTAATGCTACAGCATGCAATAATTGTAGAAAATAATGTGTTTTGGGAAGGCCCTTTCCTTTTTCAACACTACACAAAGCGAGATCCATAAAGAATTGCTTTTCCACATTCGGTGCTGGAGCACTAACCCAGCCTGTGCATAGCCCCGACCTCAACCCCATCCAACACCTCTGGCTTGAACAAGTATGCCTGTGAGACACAACTCGTCACCAAAGGTGTTATGAATGCTCTTGAGGCTGAATGGGAGCAAAAAACAAAGTTCTTGATCTTGCTGAGATTCAGAAGAAGCCTGTGGATGAACGGTGTTGTTGGGAGGGGATGCTGAGCAATTTCATATTGGTGTAATTTAATGTAATGTAATGTAATGTAATGTAATGGGTGTTTACTTAGCGTTGGCCATCAAGCGTGCACTTGAAATTCCTCTGACTTTAGACAAATATAAAAAAAAGTCAAAAAGCTTGTAGTGACTGGCACCGGGTAGTCATTCAGAGATCTTCACCATGAGAATCACAGTCTCAGTTTTTTCCTTCCACACAATGTCCTTATCATGCTGCTTCATCGCCTATTGTTGGCAGGGGACTAATTCTGCCAATTCACCCTTGTCTGTTTGCCTGCACAAAACGCTTGCTCTACCTATTGAGACTGGAGCAGGACTTTTGTATGTGACTTCCCACACGGAACAGGCTGAGGAAAAAGACTGGACTTGTTTCTTTCTGCAGGATATTCTACCCTGAAAACAGTATCTCCTTTTCTCTCTCTCACTCCCTCCCCAGTCCCTTTGTTGCTAAGGAAACACCTGCATCCACAACACAGCTTTTTGAAAAGGCCTCCATGTCACAGGTAGCAATTTAGTGAGCATGCAACTTCAATCAGTTTCTCCTTCTCGTTTGAAGTCGAGAGAATAAAAGTGCACACTTGCCATATGGGCTAAGCAGGCAACTCCAGAAATATGAAAAAGGAAAAGTCATCAATCAAACTCAGGAGTACAGTACCTGCAGTGTAAAAACAGGTTGAGGATTTCAATGGAGAGGAACAATTAGGGAAGAAATAAATCAGGAAAAGGTAAGGAAAGTTTGGGAAGTTTTAATTAGTGGCCAGTTTCCAATTTTAGCTTCCATTTTCAGCTATAAAGACTGTTTGATTACTCTTGTATCAGTAGTGCTGAACTTTTACTAGTGCTGTACTAATAATCAAAATATCATGGAAAGCTTAATATAGCTAAGTGCAATATTGATCGCAAGAAGTTGCAATTTTCTAGGTGAATGAAGGTAAATATGCTACAAAACAGCATTTTAAGGGAAGCAATGTAGTGTTGCAGAGGCGACACTTCTCCAGTTGTAAGAAAACAATGCGTGTGCTTAAGACTTAAACAAATGTCACATCGTTGTGATTATTTTTTTCAGTCATTTTGATTCTAAAATGATCATTCCCACCAATTGTGAAACATATCGAATCACAATATTGGTCAAAATGTCACAAAATTATTTTTTTTGACCCCATAGTGTGGATTTATCTTCATTCCTGTTTATTAGCCTGACTACAGCAGCCATGGCTTTTTGCCATTTATCGCAAAGAAAATGCTCAAAGTAAGAATTTGGTTCTTTGTTGATATTTATGTATAGTGAATATCTTTTGGGTTGGAGCTTATTCGTTTGGAGAAAAAAAAACAATCTGAACACATCCCCTTGGTCTCTTGGATATTGTTATGGGCACTCATTCTCCAGACCGATTACCCATTACTGACAATTATCTTTGATTGCGGTCCTGCGCGTCATCATTCAAACAGAAATATGGTCGATTTGAGGACAATGCACTCATTATATCTGAGTTCAGGATACATTGTATTGTTGTAAGCTACACCAGAGCGAGGCCACTGGTGCACTGACACATGACGACATACACACAAAACATGAATGGAGGAAGGAATTTGAGAAATGTTTGAAAGTCAACAGAGGCGCAAATACTTCACTAAATGGCCTCCTCAGGTTCCATTGTTCACTTGTACCATTACTTATTGCAGGGACACAATCAAAGATTGCAACCTGCCTGTCAGGCCTCAGTGTCCACAGAAGCCGTTAATAATAAATGAGCAGACAGGTGATACACAGAGTACTCTTGTTATGTCTAGGTAGTTTTTGAAGCATGAATTCAGTTGATGCTTCACGGTGAAGTCAGGTCAGCGCTGGGAAAAACCTGAGGACAGTCAGGGGTCAGAAAGTAAGAGTAAAGGTCAGAGATTGTGGGAGGCCCAAAGGTAATGGAGCCAAAGTGGTGGGGAAGCTCTGAAGATAATGAGCATGTGCTGCCTTTCATACTCAGGTGACTGCGTATAGTATGGAGAGGAAGATGAGAACAAGAAATTGGAGCAATAGCAAACAATAAGTTAATCTTTACAACTACAGAAACAAAAGCGAGCAGTGGTACAAGTAAGCAACACATTATTTATGTGGGTCGGTTGAATTAAAGGCATAGTATGTGACAATTCTTCTTTAAAGTGTTCATAAACAACTCATGTTTCTTGAGGTAGCAGTGTGTTTTCTTAGGTTGCCTGTCGAGAGTCCAAAAGTGACGCGGAAGTAAAACACCTTTCACAGCTTTCTGCCCTTGTCATGTCAGATAGATTTTCATCTAACTATAAAGCAAGGAATCTCTGTCTGTCTGTCTGTTTGTCTGTCTGTGGTTCGCATATGTTGAGAACCATTCATAAAACCTACTTCAAACTTGGCTGGTTTGTTGCTGAGGACTCGAGGAGGTGCAGAGCCAAATTTGGTGCAAACGGAACAAACAACACTTTCAATATTAAGAAATAGGGAACAATACTCAACACTGAGGTTGTAGTGACCAATACCAGAGGCCAAGCAGTTGAACAGGCACATTTTAAACGGACACAGCATTGGTATTCAAAACATACAACTCCCACACTACTTCACCGCATCATCAAACTACTAATTTAGTTATCACTGCTTGATTGAGAGACCCCTAGTGGCAGACATTACATACTTTTTAAGAAAAAACTCTAGTTTGTCACTTCATTTTGGCCATTCTTCCTAAAGTTATGATAACAGTAGCCCCTTCAACCTGCCCTTCCTTATATTATTGAGAGTTGTCAGACCCTTCCTCAGGTGATCGATGTGTGCCAGCAGCAGCAGCAGCAGCCTCACCGCTTATTCTCCTCCAGCTCTCCGCTATGTGCTTAATGTTCACTTGGGCCCATCCCCAGCTCTCTCCCTTGCTCTAGTTCCCATTCCCCTCTCACTTGGCCCCGCTCTCTCAGCCTCAGCACAATCAAGTGCCCCCGTCAGCGATGGGCATTTCATTACCTAAGTGCCAATTCCTTAGCAACCGAGCAGGTACTAGAACACTTAACCACAAGCCGCCAACGGAATGCTAATGAGGAGGCTAGTGCCAGCACTCGCTCAGTACATTCATGTGGGCATTGTAGACACATCAGTATTGATAACTATGTTTGGGTGACGGTCTGATTAGAGCATTTATGTTTGACTTTGTTTACAGAAAGGTTCAAAGTATGGTTTTAGACTAAATCTGAATGTTCACGTGACCTCATACATCTGCTTGTTAGTCCAATGTACATTGAGAGTAACTTTATATACTAAAAATAATCTGGGGCATTTTATAGAGGCTAAATCAATAGGTCTGAGTAGCCCGCTTAAATAGATTCAATGTCTTTCTGGGCTACAGCCAGGACTTTGAAAGCATGTTTCTCTGCCTGTCCATTTGTCCCATAAATGTTCCTGTAAGTTGATTAAACATGATTGATGAAGACATTTTCAGAATCCCTGGCACAGCTGATGCTTTGAATGCATCTGTTTTACCAGTAAGAACAAGACTGATGCCTTCAGTTTAAAATATTTTACGATCCACATTCTTGAAGCTGGTAGCAATGACTAGGACTTTTTAAAAAGTTAAAAATACTGAGCGGTAATACAGTCTGATGACATTATGTGTGGGAACCACAATTGGGAGATTTAAAAAGCAGCTAGCAGCCATTGTTAATCCCACCAAGGAGGGTTATGTTTTAGCCCGTATCCACCTGCTGTTTGGTTTGTTGGTTTGTAGACAGGATTGCACAAAATCTACTGAATGGATGTCCACAATACTTGAATGGAGTACAGGTCTTGGCCCAGAATAGACCTCATTTACTTTTGGTGCAGATCCAGGGATTTTTCCTCACTTTTTTTAACATCAGAGATAGAGCGCTTTTCCACATTTTTGTTATTTTCTGAATGCATGGATCTTGATTTATTTAACTTTTTATGAGGCATATTTAGGTGGCTGGTATCTATTAGTGAGTACAGTTGGACGCAAATCCAAATAAAAATCCAGATGTAGCAGATTTAAATATGTTTTATTTGGACTTATTGAACTATGTAAAACTTGCTTGTGAAAACACCGCCATGCTATCCAAAATCATACTGCATTATGTGGTTGCTTTGTTCAGCGTAAATAAATAACGTTGGTGTTAAGAAGAGCCTTCCTGGCAGCAACGTTGCTCGATTGGTGTACAAAGGGATGGGTGAGTCCTTACCAGCTTTAGGATTGATGTGCCGCAACTAAACTCTGACCTCTGATTTCTATGTGGAGGGGGGCAAGCGAAAAGAAAAGTCCCCTAAAGAAGCAATAGGGTGCAACATTAACAGACCAAACGAGCAAATATATCTTCCAACAGCTTATTCAAAAAGTTTTAATAATAAAGTGAAACATGGTTGGGAATATGGTTAGTAATGCTCTTCTGAATGGTCTGTGGCTTTCCAGTAGAGAGAAACTTTCTAAACATCTCCCTTCCCCCAGGGCTAGTGATGGGGGAAACGGCCATCATCAGGTAAAATGACCCTTAATGCCTTCTGAATAGAGCGGCTAACTTTACGCGGCCAAGTCATTAGGGAGACAAAAGGGCAGGCCAAACAGCAGCAGAAGACCCCCAACTACAGCTACCACACCCCCCTCCCCCCGGTCAGAGCAGGACTCCAAATGTAGCCTGGCTCTTCCCCATGATTCCCCTCGCGCTTCAGTCGCCGGTGAGCGTCAGAGCAGAACGGGGTGCTCCCAAGTTGGAAAGGAATGAAGCGAGTGGATAAATCTGGAATGGAAAAATTAACAGAGATGTTTGCTTTTGGCTCCTGTTGAGCTGAAGTAACCTGACTGACCGAACGTGCATCGAAAACTGATAATGGTCCTGTGCAAACATCCGCCGCTGCCTTCTGGGAGAGGATGACAGTCCTCACACAGAGTATGTTAACAATGTTTGCAGATGACTCGGAGGCCAAGAGGGGACCTGAAGGACGACTGAGGAGGAGGAGGAGGAGGAGGAGGAGGGTTTGAAAGGAGAGGAGCAGGAGCTGAGTTTGTGTGCATTTCCCGGTGACGTGCCGTACAAGCACACCGAGCCCTGCGCACATACACTCCTGTCTCACTTCACTGTCTTCAAATGTTGAATAAACCTGCTGTCCAGACATCAAAGTGACGTGGTGTTTGAACATGCGGGCATTTACAGCCCAACCGGGGTGACCACACAAGTGCTCACCACACACTTGCAGGCCCGGGCCGAGGCAGACAGCCAGGCCTGCGGAGAGCAAATACTCAGAGCTACATGCAACCGCGTTCTCTGAGGACTCGGTGAAGAATGTGGGAAGCCGGCGCTAAGTTGTGTTAACTGGGAAATGTCATAGCTCTCGGTTTCCGCTTTTCCAAGCTTAGACAAACATCAGCAGGGCCATGTGCCTTTACTCCACCTCGCACTTAAAACAAAGCAATATAAGGTGGTGATTTTTAGGCACAGTTTTTATAATTAACAATTAATTAGTCAATTTCGAGAGACATAAGAAAATGCTGATTCAAGTCTCAGAGAGCCCAAGATGACATCTTCAAAGACATTCTCCGCTAGGGATGTGTGCGATTGCTGGACTAGCCTCACAGAAGTACTCATGGTAGTTATAGTTCAGTAAATTAACTTATTGGCTAAATGTGTCAACACTATCACTGTCAGAGGCAAAAAGGGGTTTATCCATGTGTAAATGTTGATATGTTGTAAATGAGAGTATTTTATAACACACCTTTACTGTGATAAATGCTCCTTGAAACTTAAAGTCACCGCTAAAAATGGCTTTTCCTTTGAGTTGAGCGCCTGTCACATCCGGGGTCAGGTTACTCTGCCATGCAGACCAACAAAGGGGAGCGGAACAAAAAGGAGCAGCTCGAGCCCTGGCAGTGACTTCTGAAAGAGCCGCTTCACAGAGAGCAATAATTTCACCTCATTTAGAACGAAATCCCCGTGAATAATCTGCCAACATGAGAACCTGTCTCCCCAACCCGGAATGGGCAGGATGAAGTGCGCTTGGGTGAGCGCATGTGTGCGGGTCTTTTCTGATTCGACAAAACCTGCGAGGACTGACCTGTTTTTTTAGGGATCTGGGGAGTTAGCGCAACCACAAAGACTGAATAGATGAAGAAAACATTAAAATTTGATATCTTCAACTCAAAAGTGCAAAAAGGATGCTGAGCACGCTAGATTAAGAAAAGAGACCTCTGGGTAGAAATGCTCTGAGGCGAAGACCCTAAAAAGAAGAGGAAACCTAAGGCAATGATATCAAGATGCTTATGTATGTTATCATCCAATAGATAAAAAAAAGGAAGGTTAATGCAGAACGTCAAGTTCAGAGTAACACATTTTAGCTCAAAGACAGCACGTCCATAATACCCCCCCTTCCCCTTCCCTCTTTCAAAACTCTCTTTACGCTTTGACGAGCAGGCCGCAACAATACCCTGATTCTCCAGAGCCTCTGTGGTCCCTCTCCTTAATCCCAGCAGTTCCTTGTTCCTCGTGAACTTGAGGTTGCCGCTCGGAGGTTGGCGTTCGACTAGGGCGCCATCCTTTTCATCAACCCTTCGTCCTTCCTCCAAAGATCAGTTTCATTACCGCTCATTTCAGGAAGACAGAAGTGCAGAGCGGCGTGTATCATATTGAAAGTTCAGAGCAGGTAAGCGTGCACTCAGAGCTCAACGCTTTGATAATCGGCTATGAGGGACGACAGGTGGTTGGGAGGGGAGGGTTCAAAAAGACAAGAAGTCGACAACAAAGGCTGCCCCCCACCCCCGAGCCTCCACACCCCACCAGAAGCCATTCTCCAAGCCTTTGTTGACAGCGATCTTAAAAGAGAAGCTCTGGCAGCGGCCGGAGGGTGATCGCTGACAATCTGCTCCAATGCGGAGTGTGTATTCCGCAACGCTCCTGAAATACCGCACCAGAATATATGATGAAAAAAAAAAATATCCATCCGGCACCACGCTGAACTCCATCTCCCTCTCAGTGCTTTTTAAATGAGCGGGTCTGATAACAGGTCGCTCTCAAAGTTTGCCGCTGATGAAAAAAAACTTCTCTCTTCCCGGGAGCGAAATTAAAAAGCCGTCTACTCGCTCTCCGGAGGTTTCACACTCTGCCCCGGTGCCTGGGAGAAAAAGGCTGCCGCTCTACCTTCATTGACGAGTGTTTCGCAAATGCACACTATGGCGCAGATGTAGTGTACCGAGACACTTGAGCGGGCACACGTCTCGGCGTCATCACACATCTCCATTATAAAAGCTCAGATGGAGAACTCTTGGGAAAGGGGCTATTTTATTGACTTCAGTCTCTATTGGTCACCCACAGAGGGGAGGTGATGATGCGTCGGGACTGTCGGCGCTTCAGCTCAAACCAACCAGGTGATTTGCGTGTCGGATCTCACGTCGGCATCTTCAAAGGGCTGATGGCGGCGCTAAAGCGAGCGAATCCAAAACACAACAGCCATGACTGACTGCAGGTAATCCACCAGCTGTAAACGCTGAGGCAGAACGACTCTCGGCCCGCAGACCCGTGACTTGGTGCCCGCCCTTCCTATCTGTTATGATTTTCAATTTAGGGATAGTGCTAGTTACACATCAGCCTTCGCAGAGGTTAGGATGAGGGCACAGAGACTGCAAAAGACACCATTCTTTACATTAAATTAGCTGTTCAGGTTCGAAACGCCACCTGTTTTCAATGTTATTCCACTGCGTTCAACTATTTCTATAAAATGTGGTGGATTTATTTGGTTTTAATACGAAGCTTATGTTTCGCAGACATTCTCACAGCTACAACTGCACTGGATCAAGTGGAATGATCTCATTTCTTCAATCAGCAGAGCCAGAACCATAATATGTGCGAGAACAGTTGATGGACTTGTTGATGAAGTGGAACAACTCAACCATTTCTGGAGCAGCTGCTGATATTTTTTCTGAAATCCAGTAACTCACTCTGCACCCTACAGACAAGACGGTTCAAACACAACGGCTAAAAAGTCTCATGCCTCGCGAGCCAAATAAAGCAAATCACAAACCAAATCTGTTATTCCAGGGGTTTGCATGGTGATGTATCGGTCTGCCCTTCATTTGCTTGTTTTGGACCTTGGCTCTAACAAGCTTAGTGACTTCTGAGCATTGTATCAGTTACGACAGGCCACCGTGAGGTGTGCTACAGACATTCTCAATCATTACTCAATTAAAGCTTTGCCCAGGCTGTGAGAAACTGCATTATGTTCCTTATTATTCAGCAGTTTTTGTGTTATTTTCTATTGCTCAGGCCCAAAAAGGAACATTTCGTCTTTAGAGACTCACCCCCATATGGAAAGTTGGGTGAAGTTCCCAGGTCTACGAAACATTTATGATGTTTCACAACAAAACAGTGCTGTAGCATTCCCCCGAACAGCTGAAGTAGACGGAGAATAGTTTGGAAAATGTAAAATAAATGAATAAATAAAGAGGAATGAAAAAGAAATGACTCCACATAGCTTGTCTGATATAATCCAAGCTCTGGAAGCTCCATATCACAAATCGATGTAAGAAATCATTATTTACAGCCTCTTGTGCATCCACATCAGATGGTGTGCACTTCATTGCTTTTAGCTTAGCAGATAAAGTAAATACTTCAGCTTTAAAAACAGGTGTAGAGAACGTCTTTTCAAATCATTTTGGGATCTCGGGGCCTCCAGACATTTTGATTAACTCAGACAATGGAGCCATCATATGCTTTATTCTTGGGTTGATTTTTTACATATTACAAACAATTCCCCATCTACTTCAGCTGTCGAGGAGAATGGTACAACGCTGTTTTGCTGTGTCGCTCCAGAAATGTTTGCGGACTACTATCGAAAATTCAATCCACTCTCCATTGGCATGGGGCTGAGTAGACTAAGCACCAAGCTAACAGGACTAACCGGGAGCAGTCTATTCACTGAAAACACTGCCAACACCCAAACATTTTAAAGTAACAAAGTACTACAGGGGTCAAAACATTTCAAAATGTAATCCCTTACACTACATTACGTATATCCTACAGTGTATCACCCATTAAGGCCTTACTGCCCATCGCTGGATGTCCATAGTCACATGATTCCCTTTTCTAATAAAACAATATTTTTTATGATTTAAACCAAACTAAACTTAGATATTTTTTTACAGTGTAAGATCAGCCTGACAGGCTTCTCCACCTCGCTGTCCTCTAACATACAATTAAACAGCAATTATTATGCCGAGTCAGTCTGAGTTTGCAGCACTCGAATTTGAGATGCTTTGTGCTCGTGCACAGAGCGGGCTGTTATTTGTCGGGGTGCATTCTGTCAGAGAGGATCAGTATTTGAATTGCCGTGTCTGAGTATGACACCAGAGTTGATGCCAAGCGAAGCTTATGTTAATTGACGGTGCTGTGCAGTGTCATGTCATATTTGCACAATGCCATTAAGAAAATGACGGGCAGACAGCGCGACAGAAGGCTGGCTGTGCCATCAAAAGCTTGTTTTAGGCTTGTTTTGTGTGTGTGTGTGTGTGTGTGTGTGTGTGTGTGTGTGTGTGTGTGTGTGTGTGTGTGTGTGCATTGACAAGTGTGTGGAGTTCATTATCAGGAGGGCAGTGTCCTCGGGAGCACAGATGAAGTCCAGAAACATTCAGTTTAGTCTACTGTCGAGGAGGCTCCCTCTCCATCCCTTCATCTCCTGTCTCTCAAGACACCCATCTTCCCAAAAACACAATAAAGGAGGAGGGGCGGGGGCTGCTGGCAGAGACAGCGCAGCAGAAGGGAGGACAAGAAAGAGGACTCGGGGGTTCAAGGAGGGGAAATGAGAGGAAAAAGAAGAGAGAAATCGCCTCTCAACTACTTCCATTGTCTAGATGTAAATCGGAGCTGATCAAGATTCTGCCAGCATCGTAACCAGCAAGTTCAATCTGCACAGACTGAACAGAGAGAGAGAGAGCCATACTGAGAGAGAGAGAGAGAGAGAGAGAGAGAGAGAGAGAGACATAGATTGAGAACAACAGTGTGTTTAAGAGTGACTCACATACAGACAGACATGGAGAGACACACACAGGGACAAAGAAAGAGATTTGGCTTAAGTGGGAGCAACAAATACACCACTTTAGAACCAATAAAGGACAGGGGCAAGAGCACACACACACATATATACACACACCTTTAGTTCAATAAAGCAGAGTAAATTCACCATTTTTTACACATTGTGGAGTACTACTGCATATGTGAAAAAAGTAGAATAAAGCCTTTTGTGACTCCAGAGGAAGCTGCGTGTCATCATAATACGTCTTCTCCGGTGATGTCACTCAGTGGCTTTTGCGTTGTGGGTAACGTAGGAGGAAATGGAGGATGGGTGGATTAAAAAAGGTGATATCTCTGGCTCTACTCAATTCATTTTGATCATTTGTTTTAAACTGTCCACCGGTGTTATAGAAGTACAATGCCAGACCAGTGGACTACTTCTCAAAACATGTAGCCTACAGTACCCACAATGCATCTTGGCCACAGTGTGACATCACTGGAGGTGGTTTATCAGATCACATGCAGCTTCCTCGAAGCCACAAAAAGCTTTATATTTCTTTGTACACATATGCCGTAGTACTCTCCAAGAACTGAAAACACACTTTAATGTGTAAAATTGGTGGAGTTACCCTTTAAGGGAGTGAATTAAAATGAAAATGAAGATAAAGGTCACAAAAGAATGTTTGTTGTCTGATGCTTAATAAATACTAGAAAGAAGATTCCTCATGAGTCTGTAGTTGTTACTTATTTGGAAAAGAATGTGGATTTCTGACTGATCCTCACTCTGGGAATGTGTCAGGAGTTCCTTCGAGTGGTGGTGTGAACATGTCTGACCCCGATTTCACCCCAGCCCATTCACACTGCCTTTGGCCTCAGGTGAAGGCTAGCTGGAGGCTGACCCGTCGCCTTTCACTCTTCCCTCCGTTTACCTGGAACTGGGATGTCTAGAGATTGCAGAGGCCTGCTCCAGCTTGAATCCTGGCGGTGCCAGAATGAGGTCCTGGAAGTCAACGAGTGAAAAAGGACCCTGGGGAAATTCTAGCGGGAATTTCGTATCTAAGGCCTGATCACGATCAAGTGTGCATGGATGAGGAAAATTGATATTGGTGTTATCTGTGTTGGCCGAGTTCCCTAAAGCTGCACATTTCTCAGAGATAAAAAGTTAATGCTCACAGTCGCGCTCAGACAAAATTTATTTATCAAACCCAAGAGGAGTTTACTGTTCTTCAAGAAAAACTACACCAGAAATACGTCAAAAATCCCTAATCAATACACGCTCAAACCCACCCAAGGGACGATTGGCTCAACTCTTGGAGCTCCTTTAGACATTCACTCCATTCATCTAAACAAAGCAATAGCAAATATTTGCAGGGCGGCAATATCGCACATAACTTTCCACATGTTCTCATTAACTGAATAGATTGGAGCTTGCATGCTGGAACCTGTCCTGTGCCTGATGAGTAACGCTGCACTAATAATGACCTCGGGGGTAGTCAAGTGCAGGCAGTCAAAATCATAAATAACTACGTATAACTTTGTCTTGTCACTTAAGAAGGAGTGATACCGTAAATGGAGTTTTCTTTCTGGAGCTACCCAAAGTTTGTGAAAGTTGTCAACCAAGCCATATTTAAGAGCCAGTACAGTTGCCCTTGACAAATTCCTTTGATATAATCAGATACGCCTGAAACCAGTAAAATACTAAACTAACTGCTACATTTCTAGCGGGTTTGTAGAAGTCTGGAGAAAATATTGTCAATTTAAGTGTAATAAAAAGACCATTGGAATTCCTCGGGCAGCTTTTCGATTGGCTTTGGATTTGTTTGAAATAACAGCTCTGCTTTCGGTTTAGGTTGGACGTCTACTGTGATTTTTAGTGATTACATTAGTTCGCAGCTGTTTTAGGTCATCATGAGGGAAAAGATGTTCAATGTCAGCAAATGTCAGTGGTTTTCCAAGGCCACAAGTTCGCACATGAACCCAAAAATCTATCAGGTTCAAATACACATCATCATTCACATCATGGGTTAAGAAATTAGAATGTATCATTGGGGGCACCTAACTTACATGTAGGTGCACCAGAAACAGTTGAAACACGAGATGGGACTCATCGGCTATTCCAGTATTTATGTAAAGATAATATATATATCTTTCCTTAAGCTTAACTAAAGACACATAAACCATTCACTTCGGCCACGTACATATGAATTCTTTTAGCTATAGAAATGTCCAGTTATTGATTTGTACAAAACATTTGGTGTGAACATAATCCAGACAATTGCGTTTCCTCCTCCGCCACATTGGCAGCATATTAACTTATTTATTAGCGGACCGGGTCACACTGTTTCTCCAGCCCTTTTCTGACTGGCCTCAAGTTTGACCGTCAGCTGAACCCTCAGGGCTCGACATGACTGATATCTGCCTATGAAAGATTGATGTTGTTTCGTCCCTTACAAGGCAACACTGCAGTGCACTTTCAAACAGTCAGAAGGCTGTCCTGTTGAACGCAGCCTAACAAGGAAGTCCTGATTTATCTGGGTCACTCTTTTACCTGACAACATGTCCAAGCAGGCCACATATCCTGCTGAAGACTACAACAACCCAAACGCTCCGCATTCAACAGCACCATCCATCTCAATGCTCATATATTTCTCTGAGAGCCCTCTAAAACATGTCTGCTTCGAGTGCACTTCCAGGGCATGCCTCTAACCTACCTACCCACTCACAATGCAAGGGGAAAAGAAAGTCATCTCTCTGAAAGATGGATGCAGGAACTTTGTTTTTTTGAGTTTGGATTGCTGTTGCTCTCGTGGTCCCCAGGGAATTGGCTCAAAATGGCTGACAGTGCTGTATGGTAATGAGGCAACACTGTTCAGGTAATTCGGTACAAGGGGCTTCAGAGTGACAAGAAGTAGGAACTCTCCGAGAGAGGCTGATCTGGGCACACCTCTGGCAACAGCTCGCAGTCTGTGATAGAACTTGTTCCCCCGGGGCGAGCCTCTCTGAGGCGCCACGCTTCTGCTGGAAAATGCCGAAAGCTGCCTCATGGCACTTGCGACAAGTCTGCTTCCCTTTTTTTTTCTGTGTGTGTGTGTGTAGTGTGTAGAGTGTGTAGTTCCAGCACAGCTCAAGAGCGAAAGGGAAGATGCTGATAATCCAGGCATTTGTAATTTTTTCTTTGATGGTCCAGGTTTCACGGAGCTGTTTGTGTGATAAGAAGAGAGCTATTTAAAGGCACAGTTCAGCCAAAATACAGAAGAACATATTTTTCTCACCCGCCCTCCCAATAGTTTCAGATTTATGTGGCGAGATTTTTAAGGTACCTCTGAAATGTTGCAACCTGAAAACAATGGACGCATATCCCCTGAGCTCATTCACAAACTTGAATCCAGCTTTGTGTTTTCTCCTCTTGGACTTTACCTGTTTCTTTCCTTTCTCCCTGTATATTACCAGCACACTTTCTCTGTTGCAGGGCCATTTCCCCCCCTCTTAGTTGCACTCCATCCCTTAGACAGTGCACGAAATTAGTTCTGCAGGATATAAAGTACCAAGGACACGAACCAACAGAGCTGGTAGAAAACATTAAAGTACAAGCTACATGTAATCATGTGTTTCTGTTTGCTGTCTCAGAGCCTATACATTTCCAAACAGGTCCTTTAACTGCCCACAACCTACTGCATGATGGTGCCATTTGCCAGTGCTAACCCTTTCTAAGTGTTTGCTTATTAGGTCGATCACATCGTTTCACATTATTTGACTCATAGTGTCTAATGGCTAATGGTTGCAATGAGCTTATACATTCACATCATATCATATCATATCATATCATATCATATCGGTGTTACACTGAGCTCGAGACCGGCTAAAATTTCACCAGTGTTTAGTTAGTAAGGAAATGTTGTGGTCCACTTGGGGCTCAAAATACATTCTAAAAGTGTGTAAAGGCAGATGGCAGGATTCAGAAAATGCAGCCTTGTGACTGTCACTGGTTGCCACTGTTAACTTTCTGATCTTCAGCGGCTTTGTTTTTGTTATAAAGCAGTTGCTATTTGCTCATTTCAAACAAGCAAGTGGCTCATGTGGTCACATGGAACTATGAACCCAACAAAATCCCCTGAAGAATCATTTATTTTCTGTGTGTACTTATTACTACAACCCTGTAGGAGTAAGAGCCTTTGGAGACTGAGATTGTTTAAAGCAATAACAATGTAATGGCTGGGTCAGATAGAGTCTCACATGCTGCATTATGTCTCATTCTGATGGGGAGATAATAAAGCATGCATGTCTGTGTGTGTGTGTGTGTGTGTGTGTGTGTGTGTGTACACGGATACATGCTCAAGTTAGTGAGACATCCTCTGCTAGATATCTCGGTTTGTCTCTGAAAGCCATCACGTCCTTCCCATTGTTGGCTAAAACAACAGGGGCAGGCTGAGCGCCTCCCTCCAGCCTGACAAATCTGTCAGCCCGGAGGGCAGGCAGAGAGCAAGAGAGAGAAAGGGGGAAAATTCCTCAGAGGTTTTATCTCTCAGAGGACTTGTCAACTTCAGGGTTCGCCAGGAGACACACATATCACAAGTTCCCCAACTCAAGGAAACAAATGAGACTGACATTTCGGATGACATAAAATTTTCTTCAGTACTAATCTCTCATCTTGGTTTAATCCCCGCAGCAGCTCAGTGTTTTGTGTCAACAGCCAGGTGTCCTGTCAACATCTCCTGGATCAATTGTGTTCCTCTTTTTCCAAGGTAAAACCAGGTGCCTATATATGATACAGTACTGTACGATACTGTAAGATGCTGTACGATACTGTACGATACGATATGATACGATACGTTACAGTACATTACAGTATGAGACAATGCGACACGATGCGATACAACAAGACACGATACAGTTCATTACATTAGTTACAACACAGTATATCAGAATTTTGTACAATCTGATATGATACGATACAATACTTTACGATACAATACGATGCAATACGCTAGGTGTAATACAGTACTAAAGCATACAGTACAATACAGTATAGTACTGTACAATAAGATATGATACAACTTGATAAGGTACGGTTCGAAGCCTCAAACAGACTTCTCATAGTTCCAACTCAAGCAAAAGGCTTCATACGACTTTTTTTCCCATGCATGCAGTAGTACCCCCCAAAATCTGTAGATGTGTGTAAAAATAATGGAGTTCCCTCTTCTGAATAAAAGAAAAGAGGCATGTTGTAATAAACATCAGCCTGACTTCTTAAAAATTCACTTTTGTTGGCTCTTGAGGAAGCCAAGAGAGACACTGAGAGAGGTATATGGAATTAGGTCAGAGGCTGACGGTGCACCTGGTTGTTAGGACTATGACAGCTTTACAGGGCACAGGATTCCAGTCTAATTAAAGGTGGAACCGTTGTGAGATGGGAATACTGGGAGAAGAAAGATGACAACTGTGGGAATGGAGAGGCTGGCGGCCAGTAGCGGGTAGAGGGGTGGGGAAACAAAAGTCATGAAGAATTTAATCTGTGTTAAAGGTTAAGAGTGGAGATAGACAATCGTGATGGTTCAGCGAACTGTCATATATCAGCACTGCCTGTCAGGAAGGTGCTTCAGAGAAACATTGGGGAAAGCCAAAAAACACCAGGGGACACATCCACATGCACGTGATGACAGACAGACACATGTGCAGATCATCATCAGAACCTGACAACATGATTAAAGATGACACCTAGAAGCAGGAAGAAAAATAGACAGAAAATGGCAAACACAGAAGGAAACAAGTCACGAGGGAGAGAGGGGTGTTCATCCTGGTTTCACCATGACAACCCACCGACAGAGAGATGGATAAGAGGGAGGAAAGGAAGTAATGGAGACTGGGCCGTTGTCTGAGGGGCAAAATAGCACGGGAAAGGCCTGTACATCCCGTGATTTGTTTATGAATGCGGGACCCCCAACTGTCAGGTCTCCCCTACTTCCTGTATGAGCAGCTCTGTAATGTATAAGATGGTAAATCAGGCATGGGAATAGACTCAAAGTAGGGCTGAGCAACAGTTTATGTACGACATTTGGTAAAAAACTAAAAGTTCCACTCCTGAAACAATTATATAATCAACCCTAATCCTAAAACTGACCCTTAACCAAACCATAGCTCTAATCCTGCGCACAGCCCTGAAATAAATCCCATCAAACAACTTTGGGATGTATTGAAACACTGACTGTGAGCCCGGCCATATGGCCCAACATCACAGTGCCGACCTCACTAATGCTCTTGTAGCTAAATTGGAGGAAATTACTGCAGCCAGGTTCCAAAGTCTTGCAGAAAGCCGGGTTAGAAGAGCAAAGGCCGTTTCAGCAGCATATAAATATCTAGAACCCTTTAACAACGACACACATATAAAACATAATATGGGTGGTTAAACAGAGCGTGTCAGGGCTGGGTCGTTATTGGAAGTATTGTTAAACAACAGGCATTTAAACCGGTCCAATTATAGCTAGAGAAGTCTGGAAACAGGGATATCAGCATTATATAATCTGCCTCATTGCTATGCACATGGATAGTGGTATGTAACAGGTGCATACCATGAGACAACAGGGAACATGATAGGTCTCATTTACCAGCATTGGGTCACTGCATCTCCAGTCCACAACCAGAGGGTGACAGGATGTGATTAACCTCTGAACCACGTTCAACCTGTTTTCATCCAACTACGCATCTGAGACTCTCAGACAAACCATGATTCATTAAAGGCCAGAAACACTGATAACAATGAAACACTGCTGGCTCATTCAGGAGGTTAACACCCATCAAGACACCACTGACTGACGGCAGTTTTGCATGTGTTATCTGACAGTTATCTGCTTTCTACTGACCATGTGCACTTTAGTACAAGCTAAAGTGTGTCAAACTATTTCAAGAAGAAAAAGTTTATCAAAGATGTCTCTTGTGTATCCGTCAACAAAAAGAAGTTATAGGCCAAAAAAAGAAAAACATATTTAATTTTCTTCTCTTGATCTCCTGATCTGAGCTTCACTAGAGTGACAGCTGAGCTGACCTGAATCTAAATCACATTAGGGCTTCTGCTATCCCCCTGGTATCCCACCAAAACCCTTTTCTCTAAACCTGATGTTTTTGGCGGGTTGACAGCAAGTAGCCACACTTGCCACAGCAGCTGCCCTGCTTCAAAAATGCAGTCTTGGAGCAAGAATTTTGTCATGGTTCCAGTTCCCCGGAGAGAGCCCAGATCTCATGCAGACTGCTGCTCTGAGCTCTTTATGTCTAGGATAGAATAGGATGGTTTTCCGGGTCACTGTACACCCAAGTCCCTGCCCAGCCCTCCTAGGTCAGTTCCACTTTCCTGTTTCTAAACTAAAGAAAAGCTTAACTTGGACTTTGAAACCAGCTAACTTTAGATGTCCTTGTCCATTTAAGGGGCTTCAAAACAAATCTGTGTGTCAAAGACTGTCATCTTTGCTATCAAATTACTTAATGACTTGATCGTGATGTATTTCAAATTTTGATTTTGAGACCTTCTTTCAACCACAGCAGGAAAAAGGTGCAAGTCACTTTAAGAAATGCTTCTGTAGGTGGCTGTGTTCTGCATAGCCAAGTTATTTGGTAATCTTTCACCAAAGAAGCACCAAGATCTTAGGATAGTAAACTAAGGACAACAGCAGGGTTTAGCGCTATATAGGTATTTTAAAAATAAAGGTGCGAGTAAGCTGTGCAAGTTAAAAGAACTGAATTACGACAATAAATTTGTACTCTGCTTTTTCACAAGATATAAAGTATATTTGGACAGGCATGATGTTACACAGTATGCCTGTATGAACACTGGGCATGTTAACATCTCACCGAAGTGACAGGCATGTCAATACATGTCAGTGTCTTTGCATACAATCAATACCATCTATGATTGTTATCAGCATGACTGTGATACATTCTAGCTAGAGCTGGGACACAAGCCAAGGTGAACAGACTGTGGTTAAGTGGTCTGTTCCTCCTTTGCTCTCTTCCATCTTTCGTGGCTTTTTCATTTCGGAGTCCTTTATCGCTATGCCAAACAGGCTCTCCGCTCGCGCATTTTTAATTAAAATCGAAAAATGTGCAATAACTCTGGAGACTCTGGGCTAGCTGGCAAACAGGTCTGCTGGTCTTGTTTCTCCCTTCGAGCCTTTGTTGGTGATTTCATCAAAGCCTTCCATCAGGCCTTTCTGTTTGTCCAATTCTGTTCACTTCACTGCATAAATGCTTTGACATAAGCCACACAGGGTACACAGACTTACCAAGGGTACACCTTTGTAGAAAAGCTCTACAGCAGGCAAATGAACTCTCACTCTTAGACTATGGCCTAATCCATTCAAGGACCCTGAGAAAAATCTGATCCCTAAAGTCAGTCTTCTTGACTTCCCATGACTCCCTGAAGACAAAAGACTGCTTGTGTAGACACGGACTGGATAAAGACGCCAGTGCCTTAGTTCAGTCACCTGGGTGGGGCTGCGTAGTGTTCTCACACACTTTACAGAGCCACAATGAAATAAACTCCATCACCTCTCTGGAATTACCCACAAGCCATATGTTTTCATAGCAGGGAAAGTCAAATATACAGCAGGTTGTAATACTTCACTGTGCAGTGGTGATGCTGTAATCTGTGTCGAGAACTTTTTGGTGAGATTAGAACATGAGCAGGTGGTAGTTGAGCCTGATATTTAAATTATAGGGCAGCAGACTTGCTGCAAGATTTCCCAGAGTGTTTTATAGGGGAGGCAGACCACCTCGCTTGAAATAAAGACTGCCTCTGTAAACTCAGAGGGAAATTATTACACCTGTAGGAAATATAATTAATCTTAAGGGAAAACTAGAAGAGGCACTACATCAGGTAGAAGACATCATACATAACTATATATTTAATCTGAGAGACTACTGTAGCATCATATCGTAGCATAAAATGGATAAGGGTAGACCATAGCTCACACAAAGAATGTTGTTTGTAACGAAATCTATATCGCTGCCGATGTGAGCATCCACACTGATGAACGTTAGGTTAAGTTAACAGTGGGCGACTACATAGAGTTATGACTGATGACCTCTACCTCTACCTGCTGTACGTGGCACAGAGGAACAAATAGAAAACCGAAAGGATGTGGGTTCACCACATACTTCAAAGGAGAGAAGAATAACACAAAAAAGGACCAATTTCATTCATACTTTGGTGCAAGCCAACATCAACTATCGCGGCAATCGTCGCTGAGAACAACAGTTTAGACAAAATGAACTCCAGAGACCCCATCAGCGAGAAAGACCATTTGATTTGAACAAGTTGTGCACGTGACGAGCTGTGATGACTTATAAGTGATTTTCAGGATGTCGTTTGCCACTGTCGTTATAGCTGTCACGTGGGCACCGCCATCCACTTGAGTCGATTGATTCTTAAAACGATCAGTTTATACCTATTGTTTGGTTATCGTTCTTGGTTAACCCTGGACCGGCATTGAACATACTTTCAACATCGCCTGAGTATCTTCCAGGGCTTTGAGTCACTGATTAATCGTATGTGAGGCGACCCCCACATTTTTCAGTATGGCTTTACTTGTGCTTGAAACAAGTAATCCAACTTCCCTGTGGATGTTCATCATTTATGTTAGCTGTGAAAAATCGTGCAAACAAAAAAGTACAAACCATGGCAAGAAACTGAAGCATTCATTCCTCTCCTTTTTTTTGCCCTTATCGCTCACTCATTATCTCCTCTCACATCACAAAGGTGAGGAGGGAGGAGGAGGAGGAGGCCAGGTAGGCGCTTGTGCAGGTTAGGAATTCCACTCACTTCTAGGCCTCCTCCTTGCACAAATAGTGAGTGTGTGGGGGGGGGGAG